>JALIZH010012042.1:0-41743 GCA_030522465.1 Rhipicephalus appendiculatus
GGTGCAGCAGCTTCTCATTGTAATAACCGATATATTGTTAAAACCAGTATAGACGTCAGACTCTGCCCAGGCGGCGCTGCGAAAAACGCCGCCACCAGCGCTCTCATCGCCGCCCTGGCCATAACTGGGTAGTGCAGAGAGAGCCGTCCGCAAGCGAATGTGCATAGGCCACTATAAAATCCCCCTCTTTCACACGTGTTGAGGGCTGTTTCCTGAAAATCAAGGACCTGGAAAGCTTCTTCTGTCAATCCACCCTCGCTTCAGAAAAGTAGGAAGCTCATCAAAGTGAACTGCGGCTACAATGCAAAAGATGTTTCAGTTATTTCGGCGTGCTGCACTCGCAAGCGCAAGCGAGCATCGCATGACATCGAGTTCGAGGCACTCCGACGTGCGTTCTGTAACCCCTAATTGCGTTAAATTTGGGCATATACATAATGTCAAAGCGATGAACTACGTACACGAGCAATGTTTCTTACGATCAGTGGTACAAAGCTCGCTTTATCAGGCACAAATGGTCCCGGCGATTTTCGCCTTTGCAGTTGCATTCTCCATCCATCTCTCGCTTCCCGTGCGTTGAAATGCTTTATTACGCATCCTCGAATGTACTGTTGACGGTTGTCTTCCGTTTGTATATACCGCAAATGGTGATACGTGCGTGTCCACTTTTTCGGTGTACAACGAAAGGCAAAACCGTGGCCTCCGAGATAGCTCCGGCAATCGCGAAGACCACGGGCAAGAAAAACCTGACGGTGGTCACGACGTACATTTTGTGATTTACTTGTGTGACGCACGTGTTAGCATTTGCGAGTTAAAGCCGGAACTTTGAACCTTCAATGCGTACGTGCGCGATGATGTGTGATGAGGACCACTTAAGATTATGGGTGGTCGCGGAGTGCGCGATGTTTATCGCGCGCTTCACCAGTCTGCATTATATCTGCACGGCGCGCACCGCGGTCTGAGGCTCTGCTGAGCTTCACAGTCAAGATTACCACGGTTCTACGTCAAGGCTACTCAAAAAACTAACATGAGACGCACATTATCACACTTTCTCATGCGACCGGCTGTGGAGAACGCGAGTAATTCGCTTACCTAACACGTTCGCAACGGCCCGTATCCAGAGCTCTCGCCGTTCTGCTTCGCGCAACAGCTATGGAAATCGGTAAAACTGAAGTCCTTTACGTCCGTGGCAATTCACAACGCAACAGTAGCGCCGACTGAAGCCTTTCTGGCCTTTCTTCGTAGCGCGCGGAGCTGTTGCGTCTGCTCTGTTTTCGCCGTCGTTCTGGCACGCACTTCATGGCGGTTCGGTTGCGCGTCCGACTAGCGGAGAGAAATTCGTAGCTCTTTTTCTGAGTGTTCAATGCACCAACACACCAAATATTTAGGTTATTCGTTGTTTCCAACTCGCTAGTTGCACCTGGTTGCACAGCAAACTGTGCAAGGGAGCCGGACTTTGCACTACCCAAAACTGCACCGACAGGTGGCGCTACGTGTCTGCAAAACTCCAGAGTCTGACGTCTATTGTTATAAGTGGGTTCGACTGTATTGGTTTCACAAATTGGTTTTATTCTATTGGCTATTTATACATCTTAGAAAAAAAATACTCGGTTATCTATAAGTTTTATCTACGTTAGTGTATGAACAACACAGTAATAAGAGAGTGAGAGAGAAAGTTTTATTGAAAGGCAGGGAATTTAGCTGGCGAATACAAATCGCTGACTTGCTACTCTGCGTGGGGGAAGGGGATTGGGGATGGGAAAACAGGAATAGAGAGAGCGAAAATAAAATAAAATATAAGAAGTTAAGATAGAATTAAACATGAAAAAAAACTTGGACCATCTCCCCCGAAGGGAACCCTGATGGGATGCGAAGCAGCAGCGGTGCGCACGGCGTTGACCCGGTTGAAACGGGCGTCATCGCAGATAAACCAGCCGAAAGAGTGTTTCCACTTCACGTGTGGTCGAGCGTTGCGGGCGGTGGAGAGGGTGAAGCGAGAGAGAAGTGACACGTTCAGAGGTGTTGCGAGCAGGCGGAGCAGCCGGCAGCTGCGGGCGCTGCCGCGAGCATGCTGCGGGTGAGGGAGAGAGTGACGTCAGCGCGCACCTGCGAGGGAAGCGTGTGAGGGGAGCGTGACGTCAACGCGCAGCTGTGGCGTGACTGATCCCGTGCCATGGTGTAAGATATATACTCTTTAGGTGAGGACACTCGCGAGACGCGATCGACCAGATAAAGTAACAACGCCGAGCGTCCGTCGGACCGCTGACGGCAGCGGATTCCTATCGTTGGAATGACGCAACTTCAAGACAAAAACGCGTTCCCGTAGCAACTGGCGATTCGCGGGAAATCTGAATTGCCTAGACAGCGAACGCCGCTACGACAGGCCAGCAGCTAATGTTCGAAACGCATACCACGTCTTGCGCGGACAGAAAATGCGACATGCGATGGAGGCCGGCGTTGGCACCGAACACGTCGGTTGCTATAGCAACGGTGCAGAAAGCATTTTCTCTGAGTTGCGTCTTGCCACCGATAGATACCCGCTGCCGTCAGCGGACCAACAGACGCGCGCCGTTGTTACTTTATCTGGTCGATCGCGTCTTGCATGCAAGCCGAGAAGTGTCCCCACCGGGCGTGACCTACTTGGCAACGCTCCAACACCTACAGCGAGGGGAACGCGTTGCGGCGCATTCGTACGGACTTACGTAACGTACGGCGTTACACACGTGAGTCAAATAGCTGCTTCGCATCTAAAAGAGACTGAATATTTAGGCTCTTGCGCGGAGACGTGCGCTGACAGAGTATTCCATTGTGTGCATTGAAAGTACAACTAAAGTTTGTCGAGCTGACCGACACTATCTAAATATGTGAATGGAAGTGTCATATCACGCATCCTTTGCTTGAGGCAAGCTGAGGAGCCGAAGACACAGTCAAATGATCAAGTTCTTCGTGTTACCGAGAGCACGCAATGTTCATAAAGCGCACGCTTATGGGCCTACGCTCAACACTCCAACAAAATATGTTCCCCGGTTTCGATGCAGCCAAAGTTGTTGCAATAGGGAGTTGCCGGTTGAACGAAGCGGTACCGCAATCTGTTTCCATGGAAAGTGTTTAGACGAAGACGATGGTACAGAGTTTCCAGATAATGTATTTGACTTTTTGTCCCATATTTCTCTTGCCGGGCTAAGGTGTGCGGACAGTTGCTACAAATCCAGAAGGGTGTGTATACTATTGGGTTCATTAGAACAGCATGCTTTAGACTTCTGTGAAGAACGCAATAAAAAAAAAATTATGGCAGCTGCGCACAAGTGATGCCAAGCCTGAAGGAGCAGTGCTGAGGGGGAGGGGGGGCTTCCGTATTTATCTTTCTTGCTCCACCTTTCTTCTAGATGTGAAACATCATATGGCGAAGCATAATCCGGTGGTGGTGGTGAAGGTGGTGTACCGCGTGACCACCCTTACTGCGCATACGCAAACCCTTTAAAAAAAATAAAAATAAAAAACCTCCTCCCCCCTCTCTCCTCTAGGCATCCCTCCCCGCGACAACCACACCCTCACTGCGCATGAGCCTCCCCTCCTATCTCCTCTCCTACGCTCCCCCCCTCTCTCCTCAAGGCATCCGTGCCCGCGGCGTCCACACTCCCACTGCGCATGCGCGTCCCCCATCTCTCTCCTCTCCTACGCTCCCCCCCTCTCTCCTCTAGGCATCCCTGCCCGCGGCGTCCACACTCCCCACTGCGCATGCGCGTCCTCCTCATCTCTCTCCTTTCCTACGCTCACCCCTCTCGCCTCGCGACGCCGACGCAGGCAGCGTCTGCTAGCGAGTTTCTTGGTTGAAAAAACCGACTGCTCGCGCTGCACAACCGTTCACTGGCCACCCCGTATAAATGGCACTGGATCTTGACCTGGAAGGTGGTGCCGGTGGGAGATTTCTCCTGTGCGTTGTTGAACAATAAAAATTCGCAGCGAGCGCGTTATCTAAAAGCGGACTGCGGGTCTCTGTGTCCAGTCGGAGTCTTCTGTCTCTCATTGCCCATTAGCAGTGATTGGCATGTTCCAGTAGGAAACACCGCTCCATCACTGCGTGCTTTGCTCCTCCCCAGTTTTCTCTCCTGCGCAACGCTGCGATGAGCGCCAGCGTCAACGCCGCCCCCCAGTGTAAGCGTTAGCGCCCGCTGCTTCACATCTACACATGGTTCCATTTAGTGGGAGATGGTGTAATTTTTTTTCTGTCTATTTCTGGTATCTCATTTTGTATGTGTTTCTTTTTATTTGTTTCTTCCTACTCTATTTCTGCTTCTTTTTTCGTTTTTTTCTATATTTATTCTCTTTCTTGTCTTTCTTACTCTATTATTGCTACCTCTGTCTTTCTCCCTCTTTCTCTCTCTATCAATGTTTTTCTGTCGCGGGTTCGATCCCGGCCGCGGCGGTCGCATTTCGATGGAGGCGAAATGGTAGAGGCCCGTGTACTGTGCGATGTCAGTGCACGTTAAAGAACACCAGATGGTTCAAATTTCCGGAGCCCTCCACTACGGTGTCTCTCATAATCATAGTGTGGTTTTGGGGCGTTAAACCCCATATATTATTATTATTATTATTATTATTATTACTATTATTATTATTATTATTATTATTATTATCAATGTTTTTCTGTCTTTTTTATCTTTTTCTTTATTTATTCCCTTTGCTTTTCTTTTTTTCCCTACGTCTTCCTTCCTATCGCTTTCTTTCTTTCTTTGTCTGTCTTGCTCTTTTTTATATTTTTATACATGTATTCCCTTTGTTTCTGTATTGTTTCTTCCTCTTACTTTCTATCACTTCCCCCTCGCTCTCTATGTCTTTCTATCTAATTTCAGTTTTTTCTTTATTTCTCTCTGCCTTTTTCACGTGTTCGTTTTCGTTTGACACTCGCACCTGCAGTGCACGGTAGTGTGGCTTGCCCAATACCTGTGGCGCATAACCACCTGAGGAGTTCTGCACGACTGGCCACAAGTTACCGATAGCTTAAGCAGCTGCACTGTCAAAACACAAAGGGAACAGAGCGCTTTGTTCTCTGTCCCCTATGTTTTTATACTGCTCCCAACGGAAACTGACGTCATGCTGCCATCTGTATGTCAAGAAAAAAAATATAGACAGTGAATGCCCTCGCCGAACAAGTGTTCATCGTACCCATCGTGTCTCCTCAACTATTTCCACCGTCAGGCCTCTTTGTACAAAGAATAACTGTAGCTAAAAGTATACATGTTACCGAAGCATGTTCCAACACAACAGATTTTTGCTGCCTAAAACTATTTTTTGTCAATTATAGGAGTATGTTCGGACAACAGCACTTACATTACTGGCTCGAACCCTTTCGGGCCCAGATCGGGCCAGGTAGATATAACTTTTTTTTTTCGGTTTCGGACTGGGCCAGGGTCTCCTTCAATGAGTGCCAGGCCCGGGCCGAGAATCACGGTCTGTGCAGGTGTCTAGTTCTAACGCAGCACGCTGTGGAGCGAGAGGTCGCAGGTTCGAATCTTAGGTCCCGCACTTGTGAAATTATTTCTGAATTATTTTGTCATATATATATATATATATATATATATATATATATATATATATATATATATATATATATATATATATATATATATATACACACGGAACATGAAGGGGATGCCGATAGCAAAAACCTACCGACAGTGTCCATATAATTGCTATCGCAGTGAAAAACGCAAAACACCAGCACAGGTCTCTTACAGAAGGTTTGAACGATAGTGTTCTGCAATCATAAATTTTATGTTGAACATTCCCGTCAAATGCTCCTTTTTCCTCAAAATTTTTATATTCCACCGTAAAATGGCGTGCCAGCGTTAATTTGGCCTGGTAAAAGTTAATTCGGGAGAAATACTAGCCGCAGAAAAAGGCTTAGGCATTGATAATCGATACATTATTTGGTGGTAGAAAACATAAACCTTTCTTGAAAATTTCTAGCATAAACATTTCTGGAAATAATACAGTTATATACGGAAACGCAGTTGTGCATGACACACTCATAATCGCAGACACTTTAGGTACTACAAAATCTTGAAGCAACAAAAAATAAAATACCATAATGCAGCAGTACACAATCTACTGTGCACCAGACTGTGCTTTTTCCGCAAACCTAACATGGCTCAACCAAGGAAGCGACAGGCATTATAGATATTCCACATAAAAAGGTCAAATTATTCCAGTCATGCACAGTCAAAACGTACAAAATGCGAGTTGAGCTGCTTAGCTGTGTTGGAAAGTGAAATGTAGTCATCTTTGATAACGCAATATTGACGTGTCACAAACACTCTCAACCGACTTCCCAATTCCCTTTGTAAGGCCTCGCACGTAATATACTTCTAAAGCAAAATCCAAGGGTCGTTTTTATAGCAATCAGAAACTAAGAAGTTTTAAAAATTGGACCCCAGGACTTTCGAGTGCCCAGTCGCTGCGTATGCGTCATACGCTAGCCTATTATGCACGAACGTCATTTTTTTTTTATTACAGCGCACATACTAAACGGAATACAGAGCCTGCATACGTAACTCTGAAACTCCCAATGTAGCCTTAATAAAACCCACATTTGTTTACGAAAAGCCCTTAAAATTGGCCGCCGAAGAGTTCTTTCACTTTTGTGATTACTAATTCCGAAATACGAACGCCATGTTAGTGTTATTCTTTCCACTGGAACAAATTTCGGTCGCCCTAGTCTTCCTTGCTTAAGTTATTAAAACATCATGAGCAGTTGAGAAATAGTGTCCGATTGAATACGTAGTGGTTTTCCACTGCAGAAGCGGAGAAGCTTTGGAGACTCACCGCGCACCGAATTTGCGTTGTGGATTCTCTGAGCCGCGGACGAAAATGTTAGAACCTGCCGCATTTACCACTTAGGATCAGCTATAGCTATCCGGTATTTTGCTTTTAACCGTACCAGTGTTCGTGAATACGTTATTAATATGTTGTTTCTCTGAAGGGTCGCTCTCGGCTGAGAAAAACGAACACGTGCGACGGAGAGAATGCCGCGACATATGTGCGTCAGGTACACTTGTTCATTCACGGAAGAGTGCAGCCGTACTGCAGCATGAAGCGAAGGTAAAACAAAAGTTATTGCTACGGACGTGCTTCGCGCTACGCACATATATTGTGTACAGCTGTACTGCCGTGACAGAATATGATTCGAAACACAGTACTTGCACGCCGGGAGATAGGTCAACTACTGAAAACAAATACCTATGCATTTTATTCCCTTTTTTATTTATGCATGACACGATATGCCACTGCGTTGCCGGCGCTAAGTGTGATCTTGCCTCATAGCTACCCACCTGTGAACGAATAACTACTTGTACAGCGGCAAAAGTGTGCAGACAAACATAAGGAACAAGTGCGCTTTCCAGAACTCTCGTTACATTACAATCATTGTTATTCTTGAGCGAGAAATGGAAATACATGAAAATAAATAAATAATAAAAAATTACAGTTGCTGGTACGGGAGGCTCAAGGCTTAAACTGCAACATTTTTTGAGCATGGTCTGAAAAAGCTGCCGATCGGTAGTCGAGGCTCCCGAGCACACGCGAACCAAATAAAGCAAAACAACCGGCCTGTAATTTACAATATATTCTCAAAATAACCTAAAAATTCAGTAGCACGGATAATTGGGCTAGTTGGTATTGGTTCATCTTTTAACTGAATAAGGGCGCGCACACAGACACGGACACTAGAACAAGAAAATGCACACAACATAAGCGCCACTCGCAACTAAAGTTTATTCGAAAGAAAGGTAGGTGCATATATATTACTTCTGTCACATGACCTGGCAGGTGAAACAGAAGTGATATATATGTACCTACCTTTCTTTCGAATAAGCATTAGTTGCGAGTGGCGCTTATGTTGTGTGCATTTTCTTGTTCTAGTGTCCGTGTCTGTGTGTGCGCCCTTATTCAGCTAAAAATCGCTTTGCCTCCTGTGAACAAATGATGCTGTACACTCAAAAATCACTACGTAACAGGCCCAAATGTCACGCCACTGACTGATTTGAGCATGACGTTCTCGTGAGTAACTGGGGCCGTGGCGGATAGCCGCTACGTGTCTCAGCGTGCGCGCGCGATCGCATTGAAAAGCCGCGCGCTCAGAAAAAAAAAAAACAGGAAAGTTGCCACGATCACAAGGTGCGCGTGACAGAGAGAAAGTAATGGCAGCGTGTGACAAATCTTTGTAACTTTGCTCGTACTGGACGGATTCTAAAAACTTTTGGGGTGGTCAACTCGTGAGGCAATAAGGTCCTTCAGTGAATTCATTCCATGGCTATTTAGAAAAGTGTTGCAGGGCCTCTTTAAGAGGCAGCGTAGCTAAGGGCACTTAGGTAGTCCTGCCTTTTGCTGTTTTATGTTTCGCAAGCCTCTTGTTTTTTTCCTTCTTTCTTTCTTTCTTTCTTTCTTTCTTTCTTTCTTTCTTTCTTTCTTTCTTTCTTTCTTTCTTTCTTTCTTTCTTTCTTTCTCTCTTTCTCTCTTTCTTTCTTTGTCTATCTTATTTCTATTTCTCTTTATTTCTATGCTACGCTTCATTCTCTCCTTCCTCATTTTTCTCCCCTTCACCTTCACTTGTCTATCCCACTTACTTTCTATAGAATACTATACTATACTATACTGTACAAGGCTGTTCTGCTAGCGTGTCTGGATAGCCGACTTGTTAAGACGGTTGCCTCGAATCTTGACTACCAGGGTTCGAATCTCGCCTCGCGCATAAATGTTTCGCCCGAGAATTTATCCCATTCTCTACCTTGACTTCTCTGTATTTCTCCCTCTCTCTCTTTCCCTTTTCGCTGTCTCAACTCGTTGTCTCGCCCATCAAGTTATTGCATCATGCGCCGGAATATTGGCGCACATGATTTGTGAGCAAAGCAGTAGATGAAGCAGAGGACGAAGAAAGCGCGTGCCGTCAAGCGCTCCTCGGCGGTTTTCTGCGGACACCAAAGTATTTACGGCCTTCATAAAGAGCTCCGCTGTTAAAATGTTCAGTTCGAGTGGGACTCGAACTCAGTCCTTCTGAGGGGCAAGCAGATGTTTTACCACATGGCCTCGTCAGTGCTTGAAACTGTTTCAGAAAAAAAAAAAAACTTATATACCAAGTGCGTGTGTTGGGGGGCTAGTTGTTAAGACATATCCTAAAAACTGAAAGGGCACTTGGGAAGATACACCAGAATAAAAGCATACAGGATGAACGCCGTTGGAATATTCACTTATTGAAATCTCATAAATTTTTCTTCTTAAACAATACGCGAGTGCAATGGCAGTCATGAACACTACACTCCTCCCTCCCCACCCCCCTAAAAAAATCAAGCTCTTTCCTGGAAAGATAGAAAGATGTATCGCTGACGCACTTATCTGGGCCATGTCTAGCCTTCCAAGATGCTTCCAGGATTTCATTTGCCATTTGGCTCTTAGCTCGCCCTAACACCTTCGTGCTACTAAAAAAGTTTTGCAGTGGCTTAGCTCGTCTATGCCGGGATATACGTAGCATGAGCTACGGACGGGCGGGCGGATGGACAGATGGGCGGACGGACGGACGGACATATGGACGGACAGACGGACCAGCGAGTGAGCTCACGGGGGTCAAGCGCCAGGCCACTAGTGGCACGTCACTCCAGGAGCTTCCAGGCCCTCTCCAGCGCGCCAGCTGTGCGCCGTTTTGACGTCACTACTCCTCGCGCATGCGCAGCACGGCTCGCGATAAGCCACGCGAAACTGCCCAACCTCGGCCAGTGTAGCTTACGCTACAAAATGGGCTTGCACTTCTTCGCATAGGCGCCAGATAAGTTCGCCAGCGATACGTCTGTGTATCTTTCCAGGAAAGAGATTGATTTTGTTGTGTAAATAGGGCTCTTAGTGCGCCGGTGTACTTTCGTCACGTGGTCGTGACTGTCATTGCGCACGCGCACTGTTTCAGAAGGCAAATTTATGTGGTTTCAATAAATCAGATGTAAGCCTGCCGTCGTCCTGTCTGCTTCTACCTTGAATGTTATGCAAGGACTCTTTCGCGAAACACAACGGCAAAAAACATTCTCACCCGCAGGGACACATCGGTACTTCTGAGAGGGGAACCTTGAAAAGAGGCCGCAAGAACTCCCTCAAAATCCTCATCTTGCAAAATTCCCCATTGGTTATACACCCACACTTTGCGGCAGAGAAGAAAAAAAAGAAAGAAGAAGCGAAAAGAAAAGACCGGAGAGGAAAAAAAATATAAAAAGGGACATGAAAAAAGATAAAAGTAAAGAACATAAAATAATAAAAAGAAAGATAAAAAAAGTCAGAAACGAAGAAAATCTGAAAAATAAATCTTGCAAAAAAAAAACGCATACGAAGAGAAAGAGAGCAAAAATATATTCTGGACATAATATTTTCAATCTTTGCTATTCACAGGCTGATGCACTTACCCAAGTGTGTTTTCAGCTTTACGCTGGGGGGCAATATTGACGTGTATTTTACGATTTAGATCATGTGACTAACTGTATACACCTATATTGTTGTTTATTTGATGTTGATGCAGTGTGATCTTTATTTTCTTATTATGTTTATAACATCTCTGAATATTTCTGTAAGAGCCGGTGGAGTTAGGGAGGAGCCAGGGTAGGAATTAAAAGTCATACACAGAAAAGAATAACTAAGGCAACACATTTATATCCATTAAAATCTTGTTCAGACAGTAATAAATTTTATGACTTTTAAAGTAGCCTCAATAGGACAGCGAAGGACAAGCCCAACCAGGACCCGTCTCTCTATCAGCGGGACGCAACACGAGAAGAACGAAAAACCAACACAACGGAAGTTAAGAAGAAAAGAAATCAAGAAATTGTTAGTCAAGACGAAGTCATCGCAGGCCCATTGTACAAAAACATTTGTAAGTCACGAGGAAGAGGAATCGTAGTATGTAACCTAGATAACCTTTATACTTGTTCAGCACACGGAATCCCCGCTGATGCTCGATCCCTCGAAGGTAGTTTCGCTGGCCGGCTGATTCAGACTTTTCTTTTCTTTTTAAAGACGATAGTCTTTCTTGGAATACTTCAACGCAAAAATTTTGGTCTGGCTGTCTGTCTGTCTGTCCGTAACCCGATTCAGCTACTCGGCCAAAGTTTAACTACTTTCTGAACGTCCAGCCATCTTGAACTGGTGTTTGCGTTCATATTTGTGAACATATTCGATCAAAAAGCAAATACTACGCATTTCTGAGGCGCAACATTGAATATGTAAGTGTCAGGGCGTGTGTTCTTTTATAAGAAAATACATAGGTACGCAATTATAAAGACCCTAGTGTTTTTTAGGCTGCGCTGAAAATGCGACGCTGTGCACGAACTGCGACGCTTTGCACGAAAAAGCCCTGTGCCGACGATAAGGTGCTGCCGCTGGCAGTGGCCCCTGGTCACGGTGTAATGCCCTTGGTTCAGCACAAGCTCATGTTTTTCAATGGTCTCCATAGCTCGCGCAGCGCCTCTTCTATTTTATCAATGCCAGCCAGATGCGGCCAATTCAACGTAGAGTAGGCGCTGTCTGAGGCAAGGCAAAACATAGTAGTACAGCCGGCGCAATACTATCGTCTTTCGACGACATCTGCAGCGAAGCACGCAGATACGCGGCCATTTTTTTTCTTCCTTACTCAAAAGAGCCTACGCGTAATCGGATGGTCGGCGTTAATGAAGGGCCGTCTAACCTGCACTCGTGAGGCCTCTTGCAATGAAGTAGGAAACACCTGCGACACAAAAACAGATAGAGCAGGAGTGTAGTCATGCAAGTACATGTTACAGCTTCCATGGGAGTTTGTTCACACATGTTACTTTCCTGTAGGGATACGGTTTTGCCTGACAACGTCACACAGCATCGGGTGAAAATGTTACGTGTTTTGTATGACGTGGGAGTATCCAACACCTCCAGTTCAAGTTGGTTTTGCATAAACGCACATAAAAAAGAACTCATAGGGACTTCTATTCATCCGCCTTAGTCGACTCGAAGGCGAAAGCCATGTTCTTCTTCTTCTTCTCCGAAGTCGGCGCTATCAACGTACCGCACCCCCTCCGAAATCTTTCTGCAACTAACGTGTTTTTGCAATGCCTCCTGGATCGGGAGAATTGTAACCTTTCTGCGCGTCACCTCGTTTGGCACTGCCTCCGGGACCTGCCCACCATTGAGCAAGCGATCGCGAACTCCCTTGACGTCACACTGACGTCGTTATGATGCCGGTCAACTTGGCGATATGTGAGGCCTTGATGACGTCATAAAGAGGCGTCATCACCTGATGATGATTTTTCCACCAGTCGTGTTGACAGTTGCGTTCATACTTGTGAACAGTTTCGATGAAAAAAGTAAATACTACGCATATCTGAGGCTCGACATTAATATGTAAGTATCAGGACGTGTGTCTCTTTATTAGAAAATGCATAGACACGTAATTCTAAAGATCCTAGTGTTTTTTGGCTACGCTGAAAATGCAACGCTGTGCACGAGCTGCGACGCACTGCACGAAAGAGCCATGTGCAGATTAGAAGGTGCTGCCGCTAGCAGGGGCCCTTGGTTCAGCACAAGCTCATGTTTTTCGCTGGCGTCCATCTCGCGCAGCGCCTCTATTTTATCAATGCCAGCCAGGTGCGGCCGATTCAACATAGAGTAGGCGCTGTCTGAGGCAAGGCAAAACATAGTAGTATGGCCGGCACACGACTATCGTCTTTCGACGACATTTGCAGAAGCACGCAGATACGCAGCCAATGTTTTTTTATTATCTTCAGCGGCCAGATATGTAGCGATATGCAGCAAAACGAGAAGATGGGCCAGTTGGTTGGGATTCATTTTTTCCACTCGGTTACAGCGCAACACACACGAGGACAATAGAAGGAAAACGGACAACACGGCGTTGACTCGCAACTGATATTTTATTGAAAAAAGGTGACACATTCTAAGGTATCTCATTCCATTATCTTGCGGCAGACAGTACGAGGGACAAACGAAACGATGTGTCAATGAGCTTTCACTTGAGCTTTCAATATGAGCTTTCACTTCAAGGGGTCGCGCGACTTCATCTACCGGAGCATCGCAGGTCATGCGGTTGTCATCCCATTTTTAACAAAACCACCGTCATTTTTAAGCATCCTATAACCAATGGACAATGGAAATCGCTGAGGCCTATCATATAATGATTAGGGATAGCACGTGTATAAGTGAACCCTCAGTCGCACTCCATGATAAAGAATTTAGTTACGTGTGCCACTCTTGATTATCTCAAGGAACTTTTTGACAACGCTTCCTTGTTGCTTCTCTTGTTCTGCGCATGTCACGGTGTATGCACTTAAGTCCATATATGTGTCACCTTTTTTCAATAAAGTATCAGTTGTGAGTCAGCGCCGTGTTGTCCGTTTTCCTTCTGTTGTCCTCGTGTGTGTTGCACTGTAACCGAGTGAAAAAATGAATGTAGCGATATGACGCGGTAAACTTGAGCGATTGCTTATAAATGTCCTTATAGTAAAAGTGTCATGTCGCGTTTCACTATGTGAGGACTGTGTGCACGAAAATAAGCTGTCCGCATTGATTCCTGTGAACGCCTTTAATGCCATTATCCCTAGCCAAATACTAACACGTTGTTGTATTTACAAACGAGTCTTGCTCTGCGCATATGTCAATGTTTTCTTCAGTCAAGGCATGCAAAGACCTGTACTCGGGGTCATGTGTACCCCAATAAGTAGTCACGCGATTGGCTGCCCATCTATCAAAGCACACTGCCTAGTCTATCTCGGATCACGCCTGTATACCTCTCAAACCCGGGGTACCCAATTTGGATCCTTAATTTTAGTTCTTGCAAAAATTAACTACAAAGTGAGTGCATAAAAAAAGCCGTCAGATCCCAAGCACTGTGGGAATCGATGTAATGCGAAGTAGCCAGGAAGGAACAAATCTTGCTTCACATAATTTGCATGCCAAGATTTTCATGTTACCACCTGCGACTTATGTTCGTCATACACTCGTGTCACTCAATACCAAATTTGGTGTATATCAAGCTAACGAAACGGGCACAAGCGCGCCATGAGCGTGGAATGCAAGTCATATCGCTATGGCATGTGATGATTTCCATATTACCACTTGTCATTTATGTTTGTCATACAGTCATGTCACTCAATACCAAATTTGGTGTATATCAAGCTAACGAAACAGCCGCGAACTCGCCATGAGCGTGGAATGTAAGTCATGCCGCTCCTGACATGTCATGATTTCCATATTATCACTTGTCATTTATGTTCGTCATACAGTCATGTCACTCAATACCAAATTTGGTGTATCTCAAGCTAACGAAACGGCCGCGAGCACGCCATGAGCGTGGCATGCAAGTCATGTCGCACATGACAAGTCATGATTTCCATATTACCACGTGTCATTTATGTTCGTCATACAGCCACGTCACTCAATACCAAGTTTGGTGTATATCAAGCTAACGAAACGGCCGCGAGCGTGCCATGAGCGTGGCATGTAAATCATGTTGTTCATGACATGCACGTCATTATTTGCGTATTGCCACCTGTCATTTATGTTCGTCATACAGTGACGCCACTCAATCCCAAATTTGGTGTATATCAAGCTAGCTAAACAGCCGCGAGCGCTCCATGAGCGTGGCATGTAAATCATACTTTTCAAGACAAGTTAATCATCATTTTTATGATATGACCACCCATTTATGTTCGTCATACAGTCATCTTATGGCATACCAAATATGGTATAAATTCCCATTAACGATACGGCCAGGAGAGCACAAAGTCGTAGGCGGCTAGATAGATAGATAGATAGATAGATAGATAGATAGATAGATAGATAGATAGATAGATAGATAGATAGATAGATAGATAGATAGATAGATAGATAGATAGATAGATACGCTCAAAGTCGCCGAAGTTCGCTAAGAAATGCTTCGTATTTAAAATATTCTGATGTGAAGGAGGATGCACGCGCAACTGAACGGAGGCCGTTCAACACGCTATTTCTATCAGCTTTCGTGTAAATAAACGTAGATTTGCTCTTCACCATTGTATCGTCGCAGACGGCTTAAGGGACACAAGAGCGAAACACTGACTCGGTTTAAATTGATAGAGTGTTCTCTGAGAACTCTAACGTCATCAATAGAGGAGAACATTGAAGTCAAAACTTCATTTTAAACTTCTTGGATGTGGGCGCTAGAAGACGAGGACGAAGGGAAGAAGGACACACACACTGGCGCTACTGACAACAAATTAACACTTTTGACACAATTAACAAATTAACAAATGACACTGTCCCTCAGTAAAAAAGGAATTAGACTACTTGCGCATGTGCTGAGGCCGTCTTGTTACCGGCTATCTAGAAGCGTTCAATATTTCTGTAGTATCAAGGTTCCAGCCACATCATGTTGTTGATTGCATTGTTGCTTTTTCATATTTTTCATGTTGTTTAATGTTTCATGTTTTCCGCAAGTAGCCACGTGATTGTCGTGTGCAAAAACAGGTATAACTGTCGGCTTGGTAATGGAAATAAACTTTAATTTGTTGTCAGTAGCGCCAGTGTGTGTGTCCTTCTTCCCTTCGTCCTCGTCTTCTAGCGCCCACATCCAAGAAGTATGACAGACCAACAAGCCCGCATCGCCACCCTCGTCAATTTCATTTTAAAACTTCGCGCCGAAATGTCAGCGTGTGACGTCATGGATTTCGAAATATTTTTCGTGTTTTGGCGCCATAGGCGCAAGAAAATTACCTGAAACTTGGTATATAAAGTCTCTGGCCTCCTCAGAAGTCTATGTACTTCAGGTTTATTTGTTAAGAACTACCTAGGACCAAGCAGATGCCGTCAAAATCTACGACCTCACGGTGTTTGGTGAGCGAATATCAAGGTGGCGTCGCCAACCGTATTTTCTTTTTGTGTTTTTTCCGGCTTAACAAGCGCCTTCTCGTGACAAGCGTGGTGATTTTGGAATTCTGAAAGATTAATTTACTGATATCAGAAAAATATTTTTCTGTTCAGTGTCCCCTAAAGGTACGTGCGGATTGCCTGCGCGTCGAATGCCTTAAGTTGACACGCAAGTCTAGGATGCCGCTTCAACGTGTCCAGTCCTCAAGTCAGTGTACATATTCACCTCTATACGTTGGCGAATGAAAGCTGTGTCGAGGATGAGGAATCGGAAAAGAAGGCGAGCTTTTCCTAAGCTGATGAAATGCTGCCTTTCAGGTCGAAATGTCGTATATTTTCCTTAGTAAACGAAATTTTTCACTTTCGGTAACGAGAATGAACTTGAACATCAGTCATGTCCCTCAACAATCTTCTGGTCTAAAACGGCTACAGAGAGGACACAGCTGAAAAGAAACACTTTAACTTGAAAAACAGAAGTATGCGCTCGTGGAATCAGTATTGCCCAAATATTTCGTCAATAACCCTGCGCATTACCGCCGCTCAGTTAACGTGGTTCTGTGGCCAGTTTAAGTAGGGAACTTTCGCGTCCCCAGCAAAGCTGCAAAAAGCCACTGCCGTCACTAAGCTCAGCCTTTTCGAATACATACATTCTCATTTAGGCTGGTTATTGCGCAAATTTCCGTCCTATGGTCTCCGCGTTATGCAAGCTGTTTTCCTGTGTAATCCTCGGTCGAGAAGAATATATTTGTTGGTGCTTATGTGTGTGGCAGGCTCACCAAATTATTTTAAATTGCTGCATTCTAAGAAATAGATTAAATGCTCTGGTTTTCATGCCACAGGTTGGACACCTTTTTAACAGATGAAGTTTAAACTCACACATATCGAATCTAAAGGGGATCACAAAAAAGTTCTATATCTACATAATTCGATACGTAAAACATTTTATACATTGAAAATATAGTCACGGGGATATTGCGACTATTCGATACAGACAACAATTCGTTATATGTTGGTTCGATATATGCGGTTTCAACTCGATTTTCGAAAATGCTCGACTTCAATAGTGCCTTCCGCAGCAAGCGATGAATCCGTAAATATTTTAATTCCTAATTGATGCTTGTTCCAGTCCCGCCACCTTTACAAATGATACAGCTGTCATTGGGATCTTCTGGCACATGGTCTGACGTAGCCGTTTGGCATGAGAAAATTCTTGCGAAATGCGCGCAGGATTGCTACGAACGTTCCATGCCTAGTTGCATTAACCAGTTCACCTGGAAGTAACGAACCCGTAGAGCTGTTTTCAAAGAAATTTTCACTTTTCTCATCTCAAAGAACGCTCCTAGACATATTAGGTATACAGGTCCTCGAAATCGCTGAGATCGATAGATAGCTAACAATTTCTTTTAAATGATTGCCCCGGAGATATTAGCCAGGTTCATCGTCTGGCTTGCTACTGGCCGTGTCGGGTGTCAATTGTGGTATATACAATGATCACGTATACACACAATGAACAAGTACAGTCACACACACAAATGTACACAAAAGAGTTGTTCATAAAGATTCGTTGAGGCCAGTAGTCCTCCAAAGCAGCAACATAGACGATTTTGTTATGCGAGTATGCGGGAGAATAGTGGAGTGAAACACACTCGCCAGCCGTGCCACCTTACCTGGAAACGAAGACGTGCGTAAGACGTCGAAGGCGGCCGAGTGACGATTACGGCATCGACCGCCGGGCGTGCGAAGCGACTATCCCAAGGTTATCTGCGCCGGGGACGGAAAACACTAACACCAGTCGGTTTTCTTTTCGCACTCTTTCTCTCAAACTATCTAATTGCCTAGCATTTCTAACCAACTACGGCGACTTTGATCGTATCTGTCTATCTACCACTCTATATACCTAGCCGCCTACGACTCTGTGCTCTCAAGACCCTATCGTTAATGGGATTTATGCCAAAATTGGTATGGTATGACATAAAGCTATGGCGAACATGAATGATTGGTCATATCATGAAAATCGTGAATAACTTGCGATGGACGGTATGATTTACACGCCATGGCCGTGGTGCTCCTGCGGCAGTTTCCTTAACTTGATGTATCCAAAAATTGGTAGCATGAGACATTCCTGCATGACCAACATAAATCACAGGTTGTGTAATGAAAATCATGACGCTCATGTCATGTACAACATGATTTACATACCACGATCATGGTGCACTGACGGCGGTTTTGCTACCTTGATGTAAACCAGATTTGCTATTGCGGGAGGTCACTGTCTGATGAACATAAATAAGAGCTGGTAATATGAAAATCATGTGGTGCATGTCATGTACGACATGATCTACATACCACGCTCATGGTGCGCTCACGGCGGTTTTGCTAGCTTGATATACACCAAATTTGGTATTGC
This sequence comes from Rhipicephalus appendiculatus, assembly GCA_030522465.1. Taxonomy (NCBI): domain Eukaryota; kingdom Metazoa; phylum Arthropoda; class Arachnida; order Ixodida; family Ixodidae; genus Rhipicephalus; species Rhipicephalus appendiculatus. The sequence goes on from JALIZH010012042.1 coordinate 18,320, forward strand.
TTCAGGTGACTGTATGACGAACATACATGACAAGTGGTAGTGCGGAAATCATGTCACGTAATGCGCAACATGATTTGCATTCCCGCTCATGGCACGCTCGTGGCTTTGTCGCTAGCTTGATGTGCACCAAATTTATTATTGCGTGACGTGACTGTATGACGAACATAAATGACAAGTGGTAAAAAAATCGGCAGATTCCACGTACCTTGGGAATCGATGTTATGCGAAGCATGCGGAGGGAAGGTGACTGTGTTGTAATGTTTTATTGAGCGAAACGTTACGAAATTACGCTAAAGATATGTACAAATGTTGTACGCACAGACATATGTTCCACAGTCGCATATGTTTTGCATAGCAAGTTGTTTACAGTTGCGTAACGATGCCAACAGCAACATGGGCAGTAGCAACACCAGAAGCGGTAAACTGATATGCAGCGCTTGTGCTCGCCAGGACGGTAGCCCTGGACACTGCAACATATATCAACTTCAGTGGATGGCGCTTTACTATAATTGATGTTAACCCGGCGTGACGGCTGTATCATCGGAGTACATATGTATTGTTTATAAAATTGGATAGCCAGCACTGCAACGACAATTGACGTTTCACGAACATTAGGGTCTATTCCAAAAGCAGTTCCGAGACCGGGCGTGGCTCTGTGGTAGAATGTTTGATTGCCACGCAGAATGCTTGTGTTCGATTCCTGTTGGGACCCTGACATTTATTATTTGCATTCGTATGGTCAACGCTGCTGATGACGTCAGCTTTTTAACGCTCTGGCGTTAAAAGTACCAATGTTTGTCTCGCCGTTCCTGGGTAGTCTAAACTGTCGATCACCTGTGGCACATACCCGCCCCGTGGTATGTGCCACAGGGTTTGCCCGAAAGAGTTTGACGACGTACGCGACGGGATTGTCATTATTCATGTCGCGACCAGGGAGTCATATCCGTGAAACCATCTTATTCTCACATACTAATTTTGGTCTACCCCAAGTTAAAGGGGTAATCACGAGATCACCCAGACGTAGGCGGCTAGATAGATAGATAGATAGATAGATAGATACGCAGATAGAAACGCTAAAAGTGCCTGCAGTACGCAAAGAAATGCTTCGCATTTAATACGAAAATCATGATATGTCATGTGCAACATGACTTGCATGCCACGCGCATGGCACGCTCGCTGCCGTGTCGCTCGCTTGATATATACCAAAATTGGTATTGCGTGACATGACTGCATGACGAACATAAGTGGCAGGTGGTAACTTGAAAATCATCTACAACGCCAATTAGATGCCATGCTCATGGTGCGCTAGTGTCCAGTTCGCTGCCTTGATATACACCTAAATGGATATTGCGTGACGTGACTGTAGAACGAAGCTAATTAGCAGGTTGTAGCATGAAAATCATGACGTGCGTGTTATGTACAGCATGATTTGCTCCTCGCTTGCTGCTTCGCATTCCATCGAAATGCTGGCTCTTTGTCCTTGAATTCTTGGTCGCACGCGCCGCAGACGGACGTGTCTGGGGGTCTCTCCTGCAAGCGGCAACTCCTCACGCACACACGCACGCAACGCACACACATACACACACGCGCGGGCGCGCACACACACAAGCACGCACGCGCGCACACACATACCCACATACGCGCGCACACACACACACACACACACACACACACACACACACACACACACACACACACACACACACACACACACACACACACACACACCCACACACCCACACGCGCGCGCGCGCCACGATAGGTTTGTTTTGTTGCAAAACGGCCGCTGGATGACTCGTCCGTGTAGCCCTTTCTGAAGTTCCTTCTTTCTCTTTTTGACTTTCTTATCTCTCCTTAACATTCGTCTCGGCTTCGTTATTTTGCTCTCGATACACTCGGAGTGTTCTCGTTCCGTAACACTCTCGCAAAACCTGTACACGCGCATGCGCGCGTGGTATGCACGTGCACGACTGCTGTAGAAGACGATGCTGTCAGAGAGGAGGGCGTGCATAATAGAAAGAAGGGAGTGCACGACTGCTAGGAGACGACGCGGTCGGAATGAAGAAGAATAAGAAGGCGCGAGACGATCTCTGGCGGGCGTTCAAAAGAATGGCGGCTTGCCCGAGCCCATTGGGGTCGCGACACGTATACGGGTCCGGTGCACAATCACGTGCGCATCGACGAAGCTGCGATAACGTTCCTAGTACGAGGAGGCGGCCTTTAAAGCAACAGGTTTACGGAGGAGCACCCCCCTGCATAATGAACGAAGGTTGTATAAACGCGAGTCTCTTCCCGCACAGGTGTCATGCCATGCGCGGACGTTATGTTAGGTAGTTAGGTAAACAAGTTTATTAATCCATCTAAGAATCACATGAGTGGGGGGGGGGGGTAGGTGGAAGCAGTACGAAGCTGGGTCCTCGGGCCGCTCTAGATGGCCGGACACTTCTATGCGACGTCATGGATGGCACGCGCCCGGCGGGTGATGCCTCCCAGTTTCTCGATGCGTGGCCGTGGCGGAACGAGCTATGCGCGCAAGCGAAATAGACGACGCCTTGGGAAGAAAATTGCGAGATGTTTTTAATTGGCATCTCGCTATCCTACGATCTTCTCCGGTTTCTACGCGGGGACGAGCGGTGTAGATGTTCCTTTCTCTTGACACCCCTTTGTTACAAGGAAGTTGCAATTATCGATGAGCCGAGGTTGAGTGCATCTATAGATCCTTCACTTTTCCACTTTAGTCGTCGGGTTGTTGTTCTTTTCGTTGTTTTCATGGTTTCTCGTCACTATTGCTGTTGTTGTTGGTATTTGTATACACGTAAACGGGATGTTATGGAAGAAGATATGCTCCGAGCACCGGTACCAGCGGCATTAATAGAAGAATGGAAATACATACGCGGCTTTACATCTAACGTGGATACGAAAAGACTCGCTGAAATATAGAAATAACTGCATGAGTTTAACTATCAGCACTTATATATCCCCTTCTTGCTCGAGTAATGATGTAATGAAAGACAGATGACAGCCGCGTCTACCGTATCTCTAGTGCGGGTGACCTTGCTGTTTTTTTCCTAATGTACTAGTGTTCTACTTGCCGTTGCGCACTTTAAATCTGCACAAGAATGTTTTCTTGTCAAGCTCTGAAAAAATATTTCAGCGATCAAAACCCAAAACTATCACTGATACATTTCAATATTCGCAGCCTACGTAAAAACTACAACAGTCTCACTGCGTTTCTTTCTTTAATTAATCGCAATTTCTCATTCATTTGTTTATCTGAGACGTGGTTGTCGCCGGATGATAGGAACTTGTACGCGCCATCAGGGTACAATGCAGAATACTGCTATCGAGCTACATCACGTGGCGGTGGATCCGCCATTTTTACTAAATCATCGTTGTCATACAAACGCCGCAATGACCTTGCGTTTTCTAATATGTACTGTGAATCTGTATGGTTAGAATTTGATAAGTGTGTTTTCTCAGTTGATGGCCGGAACACAGTATTAGGGGTGCATTTATCGTTCACCAACATCGTCATACTTTGAGTTCTGTTCTCAGTTCGATAAGTTGTTGCATATTATAACAAACGAAAACAAAAATATAATCATCTGCGGAGACATCAACATAAACATTATCGACCCTAGCGATCAGTCATGCTCTGATTATCTCGAATGTTTACATGGCTACGGCCTTGAATCTTTAATAAACACTCCTACCAGATGTGACATGACAGGATCTAATACGTTAATTGACCACATATTAACCAATTTCGCTACAGATAATGTAGAAGGAGTCATTGAGCACAGCATAACAGATCATTATCCTATATTTCTTACTTTAGGCAAGGACGATTATAAGGGTAAGGAAAAGAAAGAGAGGATACGGTTTGATTCTCAAAAAATTTGTATCCATGGTACAATCAACAGATTGGACCGTCGTGATAAATAAATCCGGTGCTGAAAAAGCCTGTCAGCTATTTTTTACTACATTTGCTCAGTGCATCAACGAATGCACGACTACACATACCATAACTCATCATTTTAGTACTCCTAGAAAACCTTGGATTACAAAAGCGCTACTTCGATGCATCTTGAAGAAAAACCAGCTTCACAAAAGAGTGAATTGTGAGCCATTCAACTTTGAACTTAGAGCTCGGTTCAAGAAGTATTCCAACACTCTAGCAGCCGCACTTAAGTGTGCAAAACGAGATTACTTTCAGAAAAAAATTCTGGATAATGGTAATAATACGAGGCGCAACTGGCAGGTCATAAACGAATTCTTAAATAATAAAGTCGTGAGCAGCTAACGAAAATAAAAACTGAAGCACAAACATACAGCCATCCAACTGATATCGCCAATGCGTTCAGTGAGTACTTTAGCAGCACCTGTGATTCTCTCACAAATCCCCCCATTACCAACCTTGCCCCGTCAGCCTCATTCTTTCTACTTGCGGCCTACGAGTGCAGATGAAGTTCTTGATGTTATATCTTCGCTCAGGTCTACGGCACCTGGTCTTGACTCTGTTCACCCATCTCACATCAAGTTAGTTTCTAGTGAGCTATCTCCTATCATTGCAGATATTGTTAACAAGATGTTTAAAGAAGGCGTGTTTCCCGATTCCCTAAAAGTTGGTAGAATAACACCTGTTCACAAAAAAGGTGATCGTGAACTCCTCAGTAACTACAGGCCCATTTGTATTCTGCCATTTTTTAGCAAGATAATTGAGCGTCTTATGCATACACGATTAGAGTCCTATCTTACGAAGTTTAGTCTATTATCATCTAAACAATATGGCTTTCGGCCTGGCTGTTCCACTGAGCTTGCGCTTCTAACCCTCACCGATAAAATAAAAAAGGCAATCGACCAAGGCTTTTTGGTTGGTGGCGTATTTATAGATTTAACAAAAGCGTTTGATACGATCAATCACAACATTCTTATATATAAACTTGAATCGTATGGCATAACAGGCCCACCACTTCAATTTATTTCAAGCTATTTATCTAATCGTACTCAAGTTGTTCAGATTGACGGTCAAGTTTCAGCTGCTAAGAAAGTAAATCAAGGTGTTCCTCAGGGCTCGATCCTTGGCCCGCTGCTCTTTTTGCTATTTATTAATGATCTACCTAATATTTTGACTGCTACGGACTGTATCTTATATGCAGATGACACGACCATTTTTACTTGCGCTAAAGATATCGATGACCTACAACAAAAAATTAACGCTGATCTACATAACATAAGTTCATGGTGTCGAAAGAACATGTTAAGAATTAATCCATCGAAAACCATTTTCATGGTCTTTCATTCCCAACCGACAGTACTTTCAAAATCTATATCTGTACATCTGGACGATAACTTAATACCAATGTCTGATAGCACAAAGTTTCTTGGTGTAGTTCTCGACAGGCATATGAAGTTCAATCTTCATGCGCAATCACTCATTCGCAAGATAACCTTTGGAATACGCGCCATAATCAAAACTCGTTCATATTTTCAGCCACACATTATCCATTCCCTTTATCACGCGCATATTCATAGCCATCTATCTTATTGCATATCAGCTTGGGGCAACACATATTTCACCCACCTCAGCCAACTTCAACGCATGCAAAATCAAGCACTTCGTCTCATGACATTCAGCCATTTCTTAACCAATGCAACTACACTTTATCACAATTTAAATATCCATCCTCTTCATCACCTCTTTCAGCTGAAGTTATCAATTGTGATGTATATGCTTTTTCGTGGTATTGTACATATTGATGGCATTGTCGTGGAAAGCTTTGTAAATAACAACGTTACTAGGTTTTCTCAGCTTGATACTCGTCTTCTGCCTAAGGTTCGCACGAACTACGGTAGGTTCACCACCACGTTTACGGGAATCAAGCAGTGGAATTCCCTTCCTTACATCATTAAATCATCAACCACGGTACATGCATTCAAAAAGCAAGTAAAGAAATACTTTTTGCAGCAACTGTTTTCATCCTAGCAACTGATTTTTGTTTGGTACATGTTATATTGCTCTTTTGTTTTGTATTGTAATTTGCGATTGTTTTTCAATGTTACCTTTTTCTTTTTGTCTGTTACACATATACGCATTTTTGCTTTCGGATTTTTTTTTCGCGCTGTTCATTTTTCTTTCTACCGAAGATAATGTAACCACTGACTGATGTATATCTTCTTTCCCGTTCACATCATGTATGGGAGCCCCCCCCCCGACAGTTTTTAACTTTGGGGCTCCTTGTGTATCACAAATTTTGTACGCGCTTTTCTGTAAACTAATATCGTTGGTGTTGAATAAACTTGAACTTGAACTTGAACTATCTGCAAATGAGTAAAATTCACAAAACAATTGCAAGGCACTCGATATTACATATAAAAACGAACTAATATATTGTTTTGTGCGAGTTCCGTTCGTTAATATTATTTAGCGTTTGCTTAAACATGAATTATTCAGCAGTCTGTCATGTTCCACTTTCACATGCAAAGAATCAAATCGTATGCTCCCACTGCATGCGCAATTTGTTTTTGCTTGCACTCATTTTGAACAAAGAAAAATAACCCTTTCGACGCTTGTAATGGAATGCAGCACGTCCAATGACACATGGAATATTGTAGCACCTTCACCAAGATTATTAGCAACTTGATGAGGGCTAGTTGGTTCAAATTAGAGCACAGAACAAGAGGAACAAGGACGACGAAGAAACGAAGACTACGGGACAAGCGCTGACTGACCACTGAATGTGTATTATATGAAAACCAGCGTATTTATACATTCTCAGAAGAGCATGCACACATCAAAGACTCGCAATCACGATTACAATCTTTCTTTCAGGAAGTCTATTTCCTTCTGCGATAGTACAAGTTAGGGCGAACTAACACAATTGCCACCTTCGTGACAGATCCAAAACGCCTCTAAACTTTCTCTTTCTTTCTTAGATTTTCCTTTACCTATAAATTGCGCATGTGTTCCCATGTTTGCAAAAACAAAATTTGTACTTGTACTCTCGCAGAAGGAGATGACCTTCCTCAAAGAACGATTGTAATCGTGATTGCGAGTCTTTGATGTGCGCATGCTCTTCTGAGAATGTATAAATAGGCTGGTTTTCATAATAATAATACTAAGAATATCTCGGGTTTAACGTCCCAAAACCACGATATGTTAATGAGAGACGCCGTAGTGGAGGGCTCCTGAAATTTAGGCCACCTGGGGTTCTTTAACGTGCACCTAAAACTAAGTAAACGGGCCTCAAGCATTTTCGCCTCCATCGAAAATGGAGCCGTCGAAGCTGGTTTTGATGTACTAAACATACAGTTGACAGTCAGCGCTTGTCCCCTTGTCTTCGTTTCTTCGTCGTCCTTGTTCCTTTTGCGCTGTTACTGAAAAAGTGAAAAAAGTGAAAAAGTGCACTAAAGAAAAAAGAAATGCAATAATATTCTTCACTTCGATGCAACGCCGCAATTACATCTAACATTACATTTATCCAATCACAGACCTGTGCCATCTATCGTCATTTCCGCCCGCAATAGTTCTGGCGAGCGCTACTACGTGTTGATGCGGTCAGCGCCGATGTTTTGAAGCGTTAGAGGGCCCCTTTAAACTGACGGGCACTTGGTAAATTCTACAGTGTGTTCTGCGAACGCCTGTGCCCATGAAGACGGGGTCGGTCAGCATGGAAAGCTATGCAAGCGTATCACTCCTTGCATGATGGCACACGCTAGGCACAGCGACGCTACTGAAGAAAAGCGCGAGCGCTGTAGAGTCCGACGCGACCAGCGTTCGTTTGCGCAACCCGGCGGCCAACTGGCACCGTGCCAGGGCACGGAAGGAGGCACGGACGCACGGGTGCACGGACGGACGGACGGACGGACGGACAGATGCACGGACGGTTGGACGGACGGACAGATAACACGGACAGAGTACGGTCTATATTAAACCTATTTGCACGTTCTGAACGCTCTATCTACGGTATATGTAACACCTGTGTTTCAGTCCGCCGGGGACCTACGACAACCGCGACAACGGACATGGTGAGAGTCTAAGGAGCTTCACTCCTATGAACACGGATAGAGAAAGACGTGACACATCCAGGCGCTGACATGCAAGAATGTTGATTTCGATGACAACGAAGCACATATATAGGCAACCTAGCTTTTCAACCATCATCATTACACATAATTTTGAAATTCAGTTATATTCACGTAGGTAGGCTAGCTCCTTAACGGAGTTGGAAATAGATGGTTTGTAGGTACAGTTATCTGCCCGCCTATCAATCATGTCTCGATTATTTCGCGGGATATCTGAACTCTGCTGGTACTGACTATTGAACCAGGAAAATCACTGATATTCGCTGACAATTCGCGTGTAATCATGATGGTCGTCCGCAACGGAAGATCAGTGGCTAGGTGTTCGGCTGCTCACCCGAAGGTCGCGGGTTCGACCCCGCCGCGGCTGTCGCATTTCGGTGGAGGCGAGTTGATAGAGGCCCGTGTACTGTGCGATGTCGTTCCCCTTTAGACAACACCGGATGGTCAAAATATCTGGTGCCCTCGACTACGGCGTTTCTCATGATCATATCGTGGTTTTGTGACATAAACCCTACATATTAATATTACTAATGATGATGGTTGAAAACCGATGTTGCTATCTATGTGGGTCCTTGTTTTAGGGGCGAAGCTCCTTAAGACCGCACAATGTCCATCCGTAAACCGCAGGCCCCTGCAGTACGCATTGGCTACTTACATTTTATTCTGGAGTATCATCAGACGGAATAAAAGAAACTACCTCAATAGCTTTATTCGCAAGTACGAAAATTCGTATCTGGTGTGACCGCCGTGACATTATGCAATGGACAATACAAGCGTATTCTTGAATAAATCATGAGGACGAGGAGATAAATAATGTCATGAATACAGAGCTCTCGATGGCCGACTGCAAAAGTAACATTCATATCAGTTCCACATCGATGACACGCAAATGACAAGGGTGATTTCAGCTTCTATTGCGGCACACTACTACCCACACGCCATACTACAATATAAATATTTGCTATACATATTGAAGAAAATTACTTATCGAATTGATTGCGTCATTTCTAAATGCACAGGAATCTAACAAATTAGGAAACACCCTACGAAAGAAGGTCTTTCTGCGAATGCCAATCGCTATTGATTACATATTAGCCTATAAATCATGAAATATATGAATTAAATGGTAACTAACTTCGTCATATGCTTTCAAATGTGTGAGAAAAAGTTCGTCTTCGTATGGAACACTTGTATTTTCTTCAACTTTTTATTGCGATAGCAATTATATGGACACTCTCGGCTGGTTCTCGCTGTCGGCGTCACCGCCGCCGGCGTCCGCCGCCGCCGCCATCCCCCGTATATGTATATATATAACCGGCCCCGCCCGTCGTTCGTGAGCGTGAAAAGGCGCGAGGGGGGGGGGTCCCTCGAGCGACCTTCGATTTTGCGAGCGCGGTCGACGCGGGCGCGCGCGTTATCTCCCCCTTCTCGGCGGCCGACAGCGGGGGGCCGGTGTATAAATTTATATTTATTGCACAGGCGCGAGACAGAGACGTATACTTTATTTGCGGATCAAAAAGATTCTAGTGCGGCGTCTTTTTAGTGGGCCTGGGCACCCACCGCGGGAGCGGTTCTGAGACCTTGTGTCGTAACGTATTCCTCGGCATGCTGGATGGCCCAGAGTTGCGCTGCCAGGTTCGAGCTGAGCACTGCGGTCTTCCAGCCGGAGCGGAGGCTGGCGAGAGTTAGCTCTTTTTTGTGACTATATTGTCTTCATGTTTATACTAATCTGCACAAGAAATACTGCGCTATAGTTCATTTCTGATCAGCCTGTCCAGAGAGGGGCATACTTGATCACTTGTTAATGATTTTGGTATCTTGGGTGTTTTCTGCTATTGTTGTTGACTTTTTAGGTCACCCGGGTGTTCTTTGAATACTCATTGTTATTTTATGTATGCCGACCCTGTATTGGCTACCAAATATGTGTAAACGATATGTTCAGATCAATAAGATAATAATTAATTAGGAACAATTAGAGATCTGTCAGTCTCGGTCTGCAAAAACTGCTGAAATAAAAGAAGGCGGAGGCTGACAATGACCTTTGTACACAGCTTGAAATAAAATTTGTATGACGCGCTTGAGTGAAACTTTCAGTTGAGCATCAGACAATGCGGTCGAGTGGAAATTGATTACGCATATATATTGCAACATCTTACAAGGTGCACCCTACATATCAACAACCTCATTCGTCAAAGTGATGTAGAGATTACGCAAAAATAAATAAATGCCCTGGCGCTCGTATATCATTTGTTGTGTTCGTGTAAGTGCCTCCAAGGCTGACAATACGCCTACTTGAAATAGGTCCAATTTATTTCTTTTTCCGCCACGACTGATTGATTTGACTGAATTTATGTGTAATGCGATTTACATATGAATCGCCAAGCGGCTTCACAATGCTCGAACATGATGAGCTGTACATTCTAGCCAAGCCACCCGTTATACTATACTGTAAGTTTCATTTCCTGTCCTGCAGTGCGAATAATACTGAGTAGTACAGTGCGCACATTCGTGCGCAACGAATGTGTTCGGAATCTGCACAGCCAACGCCAACATATCTTGTGCGCTTCATACTTACAGTATTCGTGCTCATTACCTGTGGACCAATGGCCGCAGAAGCGAAGCCTTATTCCCGTGTTCGTAAGTAGCATATTACCAAACGCTTTTCCCTATTTGCGCCAACTGTATACATTTACTATTTTTCGTAAAATATGTAAAGTAACTGAAAATATAGCATGCAGAATTGCGGGACTTGCAGCTGGCATGAAATTTTAATGCAGGTATGCTGTTAGTGTACAGCTAAATATCGACATTTGTCTGATCGCAATGGCTAGTTCTTTTGAGTTTGCGATATATGATGCAAGCAAAATATAAGCAAATGCAACCTGACGATATCATCGAGCTCGGTGAAGTCAGGGCGCTCAGAGACTATAAGGTCTGATGAATGCGGCACCGAGACCATGCTGTGAAATTCAGCTTGTGAAATGCTCTGAAGAAGGCAAGCAAGTGTAGGTGTATCAAATTACAAGCAGTACTTTGCCCAGCGAACAGAATGTTCAACACAAAATTTGGTGCGATGGCTTTCGAAATGTGTGATGAGGACCTGAGATTAATCCATGTTTTTATTGCTGCAAATAATTGAGTTTCAGCGACCAAGAATCATTGGTAATCTCCTTAACAAGTTATTTAGGGAGACTTTTCTGAAATATTCATTGATTGTCACTTTAGCTGCGGCAAAAAAAAATATATCCCTATGCGACAATTACGATTGGAAACACGACAGCATCCTTTCCATTAGAAGATTTGTTCATAAAACATATGCACTGTATAAACGAAAAACCCCGTGCATACACGAAATATGCAATAAATCATTAAAAAGTTTACTCTTCGATACGAACCCTTCACGTGGCTCCCTAGGAGACTAAATTGCTCTGTTATAAAACAGCAATCCTGCAAATTCTTCCATTAGCTTTGCGACACGGCGTCCTCGTTTGCAGACGCGAGCTACTTTTCCTATTATTTTGTCCTATCAGTAATGGTGAAGCCAGGAAAGTAAAAGCTCTTCATCTATTAAATATTCTCGTTAGGTAAGGTTCCTTTATGTTACATCTGGTTGTAGTATTATCGCTACACATGATCGCGTTCGCGAAGCTAGTACACTGTACGGCGAGACGTTATTGGTTGTCACAGTTATTTCGGAATATTTTTATGTATCTTGGATTACATGACAAGGTAATAACTATAAAGTGTGCATTGGGTGGTTCATTCAATTCGTTTTATGAAGAAAAAGAGCGCGTATGGCTGTAAAATAATAATCTAACATTTCTCTTACTTTTCCAAAACGTGCTCTATAACACATTGGTACACACTCTAAAGCTTCCGCTTGCTTCAGATTGCGTCTTGCGATTATTGTCATGCAGAGACGCAAATTTTATGCATTTATAGGTAGTATATCATAATGCATGTTGCAAAGGGACCCATGCAACCCTTCTCGGGAAAAAGCGATCTTCAAAAAATTGACACTCTGTTGAGGAAACAGCCGTGTATTCCGTATAACGTAGATGTTATATGAATATTACTCCTGCATTTAACAACCCTAATGTTAGCCTTACCTTGCTGCAAGCAAATGACACATTGCAAGTTTAAAGCTTTTTTCTCTAGTTGACATTCTTTACCTCCACTAGCTCTACCTGATGCGCCAAATATATTAAGCTCACTGACTGCATTGTTAGTTGTAAAAGAAACCTTTTTTTCAGTTCATTAAAAAGCGTGTAATTACAAACGCATTTCTTTCCTTTACTACCGATCTTTAAAATTGGTAAGCTTGACGCCTTTGCGTCGGCAAATTATGTATATGAACTGCTCTTGTAGCCCAAGTCGGACGGTAGTATGTAAAAATGACTAATAAAAATTGGGATGTGTGCGGGGTTCCCTGTAAACGCATGTAACAATATTGCCTGCCTAATTTCCGTGAAAGGTCTGCGCGCTGTATACGGCCGGTAAAATGAGTAACATTCACGAAATAGCGGCACCTGGAACGAAAGCAAGACGAGACGGAGAGAACCAGCCCAAGTGAACGCGCTTGTACTGACCATTCGTTGTTTAGTGCATACTTAATGGAAGCAGTGCCTATGGAGCAAAAGGCTTAAGTTTTTGTCAATTAAACACGCAAAGCTAAAGAGATAGATAGATAGATAGATAGATAGATAGATAGATAGATAGATAGATAGATAGATAGATAGATAGATAGATAGATAGATAATATCGCTTGCAGTGAAGTCTACGGTGGACAGAGACCGACAAGATAATACAGCACAATATTAACTCGCATTGGACTGCAAATGCAGAATGAAGGCTTCCATCTTAGAAGAAGAGTTTGTGAGAAAACGATGGCAGTTGCCTAGGCTAATTGTACCATCTACTGTTCCAGGTCGTCAAGCTTGCTCTACAGCGGAAGACTGCACTTTCTTCTGCCAAATACGAGGACATAGTGAGGGATTTTGCGAAATGCTTGCCGAAAACACCTGTCTTTGCTCAAAGTAGAAAATGGGCAAGTGTCGTTCACATTAAAATACAGATCATTTGACCTCTGTCACATCGAGTCTTCACATCGAGAAAAATAAATCAGTGGAAAAAAATTCCAAACCACATGACGGGGGGATTCGAACCAGCGACCCCTCGCCTCGCAGCCTGCTACGCTAGCCAACCCAGCCACAGGCCATTTTCTTCATTTATTGCCTCTAATTTACAATGTCATGTCGCAAACATAAATATTCCACGCACAAAGTACACACACACGAAATTAAAAGAAACAGGCATAAAATTGGGGGTGCTATAAAGGAAGTTCAACCTGTCGAAGATTTAAAACTGCTTCAATGCAACGAGGTCATGCTCGTGCCAGCGATATAACGGCGAGCTATTCATATGCACCATTTGCCACTCGCGCCACGCAGATATCGGAGCAGCCTGAGCGTGTTTTATATCACGCAACGCTTTTACAGTTTATTTCAAATTGAAAACTGCCCTTGAGATGCGCACGAAAAAGTCGCTCCCTTCTGTACCGTTCACAATGTAGAAGGAAAAAAAGAACACCGGGCACACTTGACGTCAGACGCCACCGCGTAGCAGGAGACGCAGAGGGGTCATTCCACATGCCACAGTTTAAAAGAAAAAGAAGTATCAAGCAGGGTCGAAAAGTCATATAATCATATAATCAATCCTTGGCCAATCCCCCTGAGTAGGTATGAGCCATTTTAGAGGCAACAACAGCGTCGGCTTATGCCTTGTGCACACTCGCAGCGCGTTGCACAAATACAAACACGCAACAACTGCGACAGTTGTTAGTTCATGGTTGTCCTGTGTACCTATGCGTCCTATTCGAGCGTCCTTCTTTGTGCTGCGGCGGCGCGTTGGAAGTATCGAGCTGCTTGTCGTTCTTCGTGTGATAAACTAATTTCTTGCTATCGCATTCATGGCTTCGCCCTAGTGGCGAAACTGTGATTTTTATTATTATTATTACTGATGCTAATAAAATTACACCATCTCCCGCTAGAGGGAACCATGTGTAGATGTGAAGCAGCGGGCGCTAACGCTTACACTGGCGGCAGCGTTGACGCTGGCACTCAACGCAGCGTTGCGCAGGAGAGAAAACTGGGGAGGCGCAAAGCACGCAGTGATGGACCGGTGTTTCCTACTGGAACATGCCAATCGCTGCTGATGGGCGATGAGAGACAGGAGACTCTGACTGGACACAGACACCAGCAGTCCGCTTTTAGTTAACGCGCAAGCTGCGAATTTTTATTGTTCAACAACGCACAGGAGAAATCTCCCACCGGCACCACCTTGCAGGTCAAGATCCAGTGCCATATATACGGGGTGGCCAGTGAACGGTTGTGCAGCGCTTTTTTTCAACCGAGAACCTCGCTAGCAGACGCTGCCTGCGTCGGCGTCGCGAGGCGAGAGAGGGGGGGACGCGCATGCGCAGTGGGAGTGTGGACGCCGCGGGCAGGGATGCCTAGGGGGGAGCGTAGGAGGGTAGAGAGGAGGGGAGGCGCATGCGCAGTGAGGGCATGGTCGCCGGTGGGAGGGATGCCTAGAGGAGATAGAGGGAGAGAGGAGGCTTTTTATTTGAATTTTTTAAGGGCTTGCGCATGCGCCGTAAGGGTGGTCACGCCGCACTCCACCACCACCACCACCGGATTGAGATTCACCATAAGATGCTTCACATCTAAAATTTTGCATGGAAGGGTCACAGGTTTTGAGGAATATATCTGGCTGGTGATGAGATGAACAACGCAAACATCGCGTAGCGTACGTCGTGAAGTCCTTTCCTCCAGACACGTATGACACATACCAGTTCACCACGGGCCGCACATGTGGGTGTGGGCCGCATGTGAATTCTAGTTTATATCTCCCCACGAACGGGAGAAGAGACACTGCTAATTTAAATGCGAGATAGTAAAGAAAAACTTCTATCGGCAGCGTTGACCCGACGAAAGCAAAGATTAAATATCAGGGTCCCAGCAGGAATCTACCCGAGGCATTCTGCGTGGCACTCAATTATTCTACCACAGAGCCACAGAGTCTCGAAACTCCCTTGGAAAAACTCTCTATGCAGGCATAATGTTGGTGAAATGTCAATTGTGCTTCCAGTGCTGGCTTTCTAATTTTATGAAGAATACATATGTTCATTTATGGTAGAGGTGTCACATCGGGATAACGTGAATTTATACTTAAGTGCCAGCCCCTAAAATTGGTCCGGGTAGCAGTAGCCAGGTCTTCCATTCCCGGGTGTACAAGCGCTACATATCAGCTTACCACTGCTTGGGTTTCTAATACGCATGTTGCCGTTGATATCATTACGCAGCTGTGAACAACCAGTTATATAAAACGTATGCGGCTGTTCAACTGTGCGTGCAAGGTTTGTGCATATTTTTGGCGTCAGTTTGTCCGTTTCGTTCAATAAAAATTTACAGCACAATCGTCTTCCCTCCGCATGCTTGGGATAAGAACGATTGCCATGGTACGTGGGATCTGATGAATTTTTCTCTGCATTGTGGCGTGACCCTGCACACAGTAAACTTGAAATTGACGAAATCAGAGAAACAAATATGCGCAAAGTGCAGCATATGTTGGGATGTAATCATACTCCGTCGAAGCCATGTTTGGATTCACTAGAAACGATGTTCAAGAGCCAAAGGCTCGCACCAAATAGTACACTGTGATTCCCTCTGCAGTTTTTATGCCTTTGATTTCCTTCCGTTATAAATATCATCTGTTCCTTAAATGACCAGCAATGTAGGTACTACCAGCGCAAGAATTCTCTTCTAATTCTCGTGCTACTGTCAGGTTAACGTCAAAGAAAGATTTTGAGCATGACAGTTTACATCACAGTTGACACATTATGAGAAAATATTCCGTCTTGCAATGAAAAAAATTGTTCAAAAAAAAGACATGTAGTCAGCGCGCCTTGTTCGAAATTACCACATAAAACAACGAAATTGTGTTTTCTGGTGGTTTGGGACAGCGAATGCTGTTGACCCCAGACTTTTATCGCGAGACATTGTTTAGAGTGAGTGTTATGAACAGATTTCTCGGGTGCTACAACAATTTTCTCACAGTATTTCAGCGAAATTGATGTGAGAATTTGGTGCCCGTTGTAACATGAAATATTCCTGATGTACTATAAACCGTTCCTCTAGTACTTAATCTGTTGTGAAAACACAGATGCGAAAAAATTCTCTTCTGTCATCACGGAAAATGTCTCTTGCACAAAAGATAAAAGTAGGGCGAAACAAAAAACCGCAAGGCCTGCGCGGAACGCGCAGCACAGTCACAGCGAAAGCTGGGAGAGCACCATTTCTAAAACCCATTGCAATCTATCTTGGGGCTACTAATACAAGTACGCTTGCAAGGTACCCACTACTCCATTAATTGATTCGGTGGCTGATGACGACGAAGAATTAAGGCTGAGCCCTTTGTAATGGGTTGGAAGCATTCAACGACCCCCTCGTAATGCAATTCATATTGTGTGACGCCTGGTTCCACAATAACATTCTGTGACGCCTGGTTGTCGTTTCACTCTTCTGCCACGTTATATTGCGCATGTTAACGCGGTTCCTTCCCCACATAATGCTTGTATAGGGTTTTTGTGCGCCAGGTTTTCTGCACAGGCATGGCTCAGCGGTAGAACACTGGGCTGGCACGGAGCGGATCCAGGTTCGAACCCCGTTCCATCCTGAACATTTTTTCTTAAAGTTCTTTTTTTTTCTTATTTCGTGCGATAGCGCTTACGGACACCGGTGGCGGCGGCGGCGGACAACTACGGCACCCTTGTTGCGATCTCATAACAGCTTTCGCTGTAAAAGGCAGATCCCACGCACTGTCGGAATCCATGTAATGCGAAGCAGCCAGCAAAGAGCACATAATGCTATACATAATATGCATATCATTATTTACATGTTAGGACCAGTCATTTATGTTAGTGATACAGTCACGTCGCGCAATACCCATTTTGGTGCATATCAAGCTAGCGAACTGGACGAAAGCGCACCATGAGCGTGGCATGTATATGGCGTTGCAGATGACAGGCATGCGAAGATTTTCATGTTACCACCTCCACTTATGTTAGTCATACAGGCACGTCATGCAATACCAAATTTGGTGTATATAAAGCTAGCGAAACGGCCGCGAGCGTGCCATGAACGTGGCAGGCAAGTCATGTCACTCATGACATGTCGTGATTTCCATATTACAACTTGTCATTTTGTTCATCATACTGTCGCGTCACGCAATACCAAATTTGTTGTATATCAAGCTATCGAAACGGCCATGAGCGTGGCGTGCAAGACATGTTGCGCATGACATGTCATCATTTCCATAAGACAACTTGTCATTAATGTTCATAATACAGTCATCTGACTCATCTCACGCAACACCAAATGTGGTGCATATAAAGCTAGCGAACAGGCCGCGAGCGTGCCATGAACATGGCATGCAAGTCATGTTGTTCATGACATGTCATGATTTCTATATTACCACGTGGCACTTATGTTCGTTATACAGTCACGTCACGCAATGCCAAACTTGGTCTATATCAAGCTAGCGAAATGGTCGTCAGCGCACCATGAGCGTGGCATGTAAATGATGTTGTACATGGCATGCACGTGATGATTCTCATATTACCACTTGGCATTTATGTTGGTCGTGCAGAAATGTCTCATCGTGCCAAATTTTGGAAATATCAAGTTATGAAAACGGCCGCAAGAGCACTACGGTCATGGCGTGTAAATCATACATTTCGTGACAAGTTATTCATGGTTTTCATGATATGACCAGTCATTCATGTTCGTCATACAGTCATAGTATGCCATACCTATTTTGGTATAAATCCCATAAACAATACGGCCAGGAGAGCACAAAGTCGTACGCGGCTAGATAGATAGATAGATAGATAGATAGATAGATAGATAGATAGATAGATAGATAGATAGATAGATAGATAGATAGATAGATAGATAGATAGATAGGTACAGCATTGCAGAAAGGGCTATCGCTGAGTAGGGGCTCTATAACGTTGGAGCATTCTATCATGAATTTATTCTGCTCTACCTGGCCTGACATTTACATAATCGTCGACGCAAATACGGGAGAAACCAGTAAACGTTTCAAGCATCGATGAAACACTATTTTTGTTTGCAGCAAATCAATTATCTTTGATCGGAAAGGAATAGCGTTGCCGCTGCTCTATATCGAATTTGCTATCAGTTCATGAGAGTGCAGGAGTGTTGAGTGTTTCACTTGGGCCGCATTGGGGCAGCTAAAGAAGGTTTCCGCTTTAGTTTTCTATTAATATGGTAACCTTGCTTACCATATGGTCGCTTGCAGCGATAGTGCCGGCTTAGAACAAGGCGAGGAATAAGGCAGTGGACTCGAGTATATCGGGAAGACCAGATTTCATGCTTCTTCCGCAACTTCATCTACCGGACCAGTCCACGGTTTTCTGGATTACGGACACTGAATGGACAGCCAGGCTAATTGGTCTTGAGTCATCTCGAATTGACTTGCACAGGGCAAAATATAATTCGGGCGAAAAGCAGCACAAACGCGCTGCATGGTTTATTTCTTTTCCTCCCCCTTTCTCTCTAGTCAACTATGAATTCACAAAATTCAATACGCGCTAACACACCTCAACAGCGTTATGCTACAACTAAAAATATTTATTATGCCCATATGTGTCCATCTCGCCACTGCTATGAGTAGCATTTGACAGTGTGATCGGCGGGCAGTTTTCTTGCATTACATCCAGAATGAAACGTTGGCCAGCTACTCCAAAAGTGTTTAGGTATTCTTCAACACAGTAGTGCGCTGTTTTGTGTGCACACGTCATTTAAACATCACCAGGTTTCACAGATTTGTGACGTCGCGTAGAGAGCATGCACTTTTATGACACACCAAAAATTTTTGACGGACGGCAAAGAACCGATGGTCAAAAATATGTCGTATTGAAAATAGTGTAGTCTCTCATTTTTTATGTATTGGTGCACGAGTGGTCATTGCTCGGTGGATGAAATTGGGGTCATTAGTTGCATCTTGTTACGAACAAGTGCTGTGAGCGTTACCGAGAAAATTTCAAGCAATCATAAACAGCTAACGACCAATGCGCATGGAAACAATGCGTGGTATTTTAACGTTATAATGACCCAAAATTTTTCACAGAAAATTTGTTCTTACACCGCTTGCACATGCATATGTAACTGGAGGGGGCAGAGGGCTCTCCAAGCAATATTGCAAATACAAATATGGTCAGTATCAAGAATGTACTACGGCCCCAATACCACAAATTCTTAAATGAAACAAAAAATACTTGTGCTGGAGAAGTTAAAAACGTTAGTAATCTAATAAAACCAATACTAGCAATGGGCTAGAAACACTATTACTACGAACGAACAAGACAAAATATAAGATACGGAAGCCTCATTATGTGCAAAAAAGTGTAGTACTAATTACGGAAACTACAAATAGCAGTGACTGCTACCTACATCAAAAACGCAATTATCTGTGAATAGCTACTACACCTTAACGAAATATCACTGAGTGGAACAAAACTATACAGTCTAAGAAAAAAAATTGGCCGCGTATCTGCGTGCTTCGCTGCAAATGTCGTCGAAAGACGATAGTCTTGTGCCGACTGCACTGCATGAGCGGCATGAGTACCACAATTTAATAGCTGGGCTAGCCGCTGGGCTCGTTTTTCGGAAGTTTTCCGGGCGCGCTTAGACGGACGCCGGCGTTTCTCCGCTGAAATTTGGTCGTCGGTCTTTTCTTTGCGTTCTCTGATCATGTCTTGTAGAGTGGGTCGTATTTCATCAAGCGGCCATATATGTTTTGCCTTGCCTGAGACAGCGCTCTTCTACGATGAATCAGCCGCATCTGGCTGGCATTGATAAAACAGAAGAGGACGCCATCTACAGCGCTACCGGGGAACATCGGCTTGTGTTGAACAATGCTGCTGCCAGGTGGCAGCACCACAGCCAGCCACAGCGTCGAAGTTAAATCACTGGGCGGAGACTTGTTTTTTACACAGCAGCGCCGCGTAATAAACACTAGGATCTTTATAATAACGTATCTATAGATTTTGTTTTAAAGGAACACTGTGAATAGTACTAAGGTATTGATGTTGTGCCTCAGGTATGCGTAATATTTGATTTTTAATTGCCCACGCTCACCCGTATGAACACATGCTTCTTGGTCAAGATTGGAGGTCGTAAGGCAGGGGGTTAAAGTTTGGCCAGCTAGCTGAATCGTGTGACGTGCCTACAAACAGACAAACAGACAGACAGACAGACAGACCAAAATTTCTCCGTTTAGGTATCCCAAGAAAGACTATCGTCTTTAAAACCAGCTCGAGGGTGGAGTAACGTCAACTTTAGTCCTCAAATCGTGTCGTTAGTCCTCTAGAGGACAATTTGCGGTGGAGGGCGTGTCGTGTGCAACTTTGTAGGACTAACGGGAGGACGAATATCTTCCTTACTCCCTCGGTACGGGGTTGAAGGAAGAAAAGACGCTTTTTCTGCAGCCCTTGTTGGGAGCACGGCTCAGCAGCCTTTTAAAGGTCGGGTGCACCTGATCCTCGGTCACGGCCGGTCTAGAGGCGCGCCCTATTGTTCCGAAACTCGCCTTTCTACTTTGTCGGGGTGGTGGTTGCAAGCGGCGGGGTGCTGGTTAGGGGGTAGGAATGCGGCGAATGCATGTTCAAAGGTGCACTGTACTGATGACAAGCCTCGTCGGCCCGCTTACTGTTGCGATCAAGAAAATAACGCGAGAAAATATTAATTTGTAAGGTGTTAATGCTGCGCCGCCAATTATGAGGACTTCAAACTTAGTTTTCCAATAAGCTTCAAAACATTTACTAGCGGTGACAATCGTGCAAATGTGACAGATATTGCAGCGCGTATATTGTGTATCCATCCGCGCCGCACTTTCTTCTTCAGAATCGCTCACTGCAGTCACGAGTGCGGTTCGTGTTCGTCACTTGTGATCTTTCTTGCTCTGATTTCGTGGAAAGCGAGTGCCGCTATCTACACAGACTATCAACGCAGCTGTGAAATCATACTTCGCTGCATGTGCTGCAATTGTGGACGCGCATGCAAGTGTGTTTTTGTGGAACGGCTGTTCAATGGACTCAACACTAGAACATTCCTGCAAGAAGTGGACACCCCAGCTTCGCAGCATCTTTTCTGCAAAGCTTCAAGAATAGACGCCGTCACCTTGAAGTCTGATCACCCTTCTGTGGATTAGCTGATCCTGCAAACCTCGTGCCTCTGTTAATTCTCAAGGTAAGTTTTTCATTTTCAGCGCCTTGGCACATTGCATTATAAAGAATATGAAAGCTGAAAAAGCAGTGTGCGCGGCATGTTTTAGCATGTTGTATGATCGTGCGATTGCGTAATCATGGGGGCTTACGTGATTGAGCCGTGCGCTTCTAGCTATTTTTTTTTTTAAACAAAAACATTTTTTTTTATTTCTTGCAGGTAAGAGCCATTCTAGATTTTCGAAAGCAGGCGCTACACCATCTAAATGATGGCATTTCGTAGGAATTACGATAGATGTTAATATATTCGTGTTTGCCTTTTTTTTTTCTGGAACCCTTGATAGAACACCGAGGGTCAGCACAATGAAGAAATCAAAACCGTTGGCGATCTGTATCACTGCTCCTAGCGTGTGCCGTGTCATTCACGTGACTTCTCTTCCCGTGTCCTAATTTGCCGCTTCTCGCCAAGTCTTTACCTTGTTGAAGGTGTTTTCAAGAATTGAAAGGTCACCGCGCAACTAAAAAATTCTTGATAGGGAATTCTCGATAGGGAAAGTCTTGAAGTTAGTATATACAACTTCATTCAAGTTTGACAAAGCAAATTAAAATATGATCACCATTATGGCTTGCAAGTGCTTGAAAGAATCAATTGAAAGCAGTTAACGCGTTTTTCTAAGGGCTGGATGCTTCGCCTGTCTAGTGAAATAGCCGATAGTTTTTGCAGCGCGTTTTTCTCCCTCAGTAGTGCGGCTTCGACTCGCGCGTTTGAGGGGATTTTACCTGATTTTCCTTTCGTAGTTCCAAGTGTGAACGAGATGCCGATCTTGTTTTGAGATCGCAGAGGTAAGCAACGATCCGCAGGAAAACTGCTCTTTCGTAAGATGCGCCAGAAATACGGTCGGCGACTGCATACACCTGGTAAATAGCTAGTAAACAATTGACACTAAGTTGAATTGCTTGTAATTTTTTTCTTGACATCCCTCTCCATATCTACGAAGATGATGTGGGTATTCTTACTAGACTCCGGTACACTTGGGGTCAGAAGGTCTTCTACTGAAAGAGCGTATGCTTGGGCATGTTAGTAATTCATGTTTCACTTTTTAGCGCACAAATGAAGAAGGACGAAAAGCGACACGGACACAGCACTGGGCCTTCAACTGGGCGAGCAAGACTCACCGGTCGTTTGACGTGCTGTGCCGCTTCATCAAGGTGAACAGCAGCCGGCGGCCAGTACCGCCGGTGCACGTGGCGCACTGTTTAGGGAAAATAAATGTTTGTAGCCCTGAATTGATTTCTCCAATTTTTCGTTCCCACACACATACACGGATGTAGTGCTGAGTAAAGCGCAGATGACCTAAACTATCAACTCAGTTTGGCGAGGATGGCCAGGTCATTCACAGGTGAATGATTAGCGGATTACTCGTTAGTCCCTTCAAAAATTGTTCAAATGGATAACAATTTATACAGAAGGAGTAACATTCGCTCTCCCAGGGATGATTTCTCGGCATCCACAGTTTGTCCTCACGAGAGTAACATTTGCTCTCCCAAGGATCATTTCTGATGGTCAACAGTTAGTCCTTACGAGAGTAACATTTGCTCTGTCAGGGACCATTGCCGAAAATCAACTGTTAGTCCTTACAGGAGTAACCATTAGTCCTCACAGGAGCAACCTTTAGTCCCTTTGCAGTTAATCCTTCAAGGACTAACTGTTTATCCTCTTGCAGTTCATCCCCAAAAGGACTATTGGTTGTGGCAAATCAGTTGATCCCTAAAAGGACTAACCTCCCTACCCCTTTTAGTCCTTTTTTTCTTAGAGTGTACTACTGGGAAGACCGCCATCGACCTATTGTATCTATGCCTAAACATTTCTGGGTAATGTATGACTTGCCATATTCGCCGCGAATAATGCAAGTCATCGAACTGCTTCCCACTTGCTTTACTAATACTGCTCTATAGAACATCACAATGGGAATAGCGCTAAAATTATAGAACTGTATCTTCTGCCTTGGACCATCATAGGGCATGTTATA
>JALIZH010012043.1:0-50123 GCA_030522465.1 Rhipicephalus appendiculatus
GTGATCGCGGCGGTTTGTACGTCTTGTGCTGGCGTTGAAATTCCAGAGAGCACGAAGGTCACTTAGCTCGCTGCAGCGGCCGCGTTCGCGAAAGAAGCGCGCTGCTCAGCCACTAGAAGTAACTGTCGCAGATGTTCGCGCTCGGCCGTGTACTTAGATTTATACTCTGTTTCAGAAGTTCCCTTCAGTACTGTGGAAGCTACAGGGCCCATTAGCCAATAGGAAGGGTGATTAGCCCCTCCACATGTATTCATCCGCGCCGCGTCGTCTGCTAGCATCCCCCCTGCCATCTGCGCGCGCACGTTCGGCGAGCAGACGGCAGCGCCGGAAAAAAAAATAAAATAGAACATGGCTGCACGCATCGACGCTGCTGCTCTCCGCCTCGAGTGTATCACGTCGTCGTCGTGCGCTCTGTGGCCCGTAAGTTCCAAACAGACGCTTGTATTTGCTTTAGATTTATGTCTTGGAGCTTCGGCAGCAATGTATTCGTGACTACACTGCGCTATTTTCATGAACCGTGATCAAATTCTCGGCGCGTCAAGGCTGTTTCACATGCTGCGACTGCAGCGAAAAAATCGCTCCGTTCGCTCCAATCGCTGTGTTCGCAACCGCCGCTAATGGCGGTTTTGTTTCACATGGGCTGCGAATGGTCTGCGATTTTCGCTCTGCGATTGGCGCGGCGAGAAACGTTTCTCGCTGCCTAGACACTGCACAAAATTTTCAAACGTAATGTAAAGATCTGTACATTATGATGATATTAGGTTTTCACGAACGGTAACGAAGAGCATGCGTGTTTTGTCATTTAAGAACACTTTCCAATCTAAATTAATTTTAAAGTGCGCAACAACGGCCATCACAAAAACAAACACATCGACGCAATTTCGACGGCGTGACCGGGCCGGTGCTATTTCGAAGGGTCCCGACCGAAAAATCGCTCTGCCGCTGAGAACACAGCGAAAAATTTCCAACATGTTGGTCGCTCGCCGCTGACCGCTGCGGCGGGAGCGAACGGCCCTTTTTTCGCTGCGAGCGAATTCGCAGCCTGAAAATCGCTACTTTTTGTGTCATGTGAGACGGCCTTCAGGCTTAGCAGGCGTTGTTAAAGCAGTAGCTTATCTTGCCAATAACGACAGAGCGTACGTGATGCTTTCTCCTGATCGTGAGATGGCGCAAAGCGATAGCTAATTACGCCATTCGTTTGTTGCTGTGAGCTATTTGAGCGAGCGTCAAGGGCAAGTTCGGACCGAAGCGGGTGGTCGCGCCTGCATGGGCGCTGCCATGTTGATTTTTAACCACAGTTACCAACGTTTGCTGATACAGCAATTAAAGAAATACGACGTAAATGCGATGAAGAATAAACAAATTACTTATTGATGTGCAGAAGCAGATGCTAAACAAGGGAAATGTCCCAACCTTGCCAACTGCAAGGCAATTATATCTGGATGTATGTTTTCCTGCGCAAGCGTGTGGCTTGTTTACACCCCGTAGCTTTGGCAGTGCTGCACGGTAGTGGTGAAACAGAGTATAGGTGCAGGTTAAAGAACTCCATGTGGTCGAAATTTCCGGAGCCCTCCACTACGGCGTGTCCCAATCATATCGTGGTTTTGGGAAGTTAAACCCCAGAATTTGTCAGTTCGCTCTTGTCTTGTGTATACTTGTGCACTGGTTTCGTGCGTCCTTCTCTGTGTTTGAACAGCATGCTTCAAGTGACGAGCTGTGACAGTTCGCGCTCGTCCTGTGTATGTTCTTTTCGTGCGACCTTTCTGCTTGAGGAGTGAGCTGTAAGTTTCGAGCTGCTTGCCGTTCTTCGCGTGACAATACAATTTATTGCTATAACATTCATTCCTTTGCCCTTGGGATGAAACAATGCGCAATAAATGCTCGGGGTAAAACCCGGCTCTCCTCCCTCGGTGCTCAATAAAGTTATTTATCTATCTATCTATCTATCTGTGAAGA
Organism: Rhipicephalus appendiculatus; assembly: GCA_030522465.1. NCBI lineage: Eukaryota > Metazoa > Arthropoda > Arachnida > Ixodida > Ixodidae > Rhipicephalus > Rhipicephalus appendiculatus. The sequence continues at coordinate 1,957 of JALIZH010012043.1, forward strand.
CACGTTTCACTTTCGCGTTTTACCGATTCCTCTGACAAAGGGATCAGCCATGTTTGGTTTTTCAGCTTTCCTGCTCTTTTGCAGCATCGGCATGATGATTCTTCCGAGGGGGGGTATTGCCAGTCGCCATTATCTGTATTTCGATATTTAATTGGGTTTTACCCACAGCATGTGAGAGGGACGTGACGAAAAGTCCCGACCTGCACCACTATTGTATCGAATTGTTAGGTCCGGTATGCGCAGGCCGTGCAGCAATGTTGGGGAAGCTTCGCGTCTCAGATGATTGCGTTAAAATTGCGCGCAGAGTGTTCCCCAATTTTTATCATCAATTTCGCTATTTCGTTCCTTGTAGTGCCTTGTCGTTCTTCTTTCCATGTCCGCAAAAGAAAGCGCTACTTTTTTCTCCTGGCAAAAACTAGACTGCGACAACGGGCGAGGAGTTCCAGGGCTTATTCGTCTATTCTCGACGGGGCAGAAGAGTGACGTGTTCGCACTCGCACCGTTTTCTCAGAAATATGTGCGCGAGCAGCTGCGCCTTTTCTTGTCTCGGTAATTCTTCTTGACTTGCGCATGCGTATTGACAGTTTATTAAAACATGTTGTTGGGCTAGTTGGTAACTCACCGTGGTCGGGGCGTTATCGCCGCCGCGATCAAAAAGAGCACACTGAGATGGCCTTTGAAAATGCGAGGAAGAAAAGAAAAATCACGCCGTATTTTTCAGCCCACAAGAAATGCACAGGGAATGGAGGAAAAACAAACGAAACAAAAGGCGATGGGAAATTCCAACCAACGTCCAGAGTGGGCGTCCTCTTTTCTTTATTCTTTATTCATACATATCCCCGCTTTGCCCAGAGGCGTTACAGCAGGGGGGTCACAAACTTGAAAAAAATGCATCTTCATTGACACTGCACACTTGCTCAGACAGCAGACTATTCCATTCATTAATAGTCTTCACAAAAAACGAATTTGCATACAGGTTCGTCCTGGCCCGGCATGGCCTTATTTTGTACATATGATCTGTACGTTCAGATATATAATCTGGCTGTTTAAAGTAAATGTCTTTATCAATTCCCGTTTTTTTATTGAATATCTGATATAAGAGCTTCAAGCGCAATTTTTTGCGACGTGACGACAATGACTCCCAGTTTAACTCCTTTTTCATTTCGGTACAACTATGATTTCTTCCATACCGACTCAAGACAAACCTGGCTGCTCTGTTTTCAATTTTCTCTAATTTATTAATCAAACCTACTTGTGATGGATCCCAAAGAGTACAAGCATATTCTAAAAGTGGTCTAATACAAGTTAGGTAAGCCGTGCTTCTAAGGTGAGAATCTGCGCATCTCAAATTCCTTTGAATATAGTTCAATGCTACCGCGGCTTTGGCAACCACATAATCCACATGCGCATTCCAGGAACAATCGTGCGACAGTAACACACCCAAATATTTGTACCCACATTTTTTATCTAAATTATTTCCCCTTAAATGGTAATTTGCATTAATTATTTTTTTTCTTTTTAGTGAAACACACATGGACGCACTTATTAGTGTTTAAATTCATTTGCCACTTAATACACCATTGATGAATACGTTCAAGATCAGCCTGTAATTCCATGACATCATGTTCATTTTGAATTTTTCTGTAGATAACACAATCATCAGCAAATAGCCGTATATTTGAGCTTATGCCTACGTTAATGTCATTAATAAAAATTATAAATAGCAGAGGCCCCAGCACAGATCCCTGTGGGACGCCTGAAGTGACCTCAAGAAAATCCGACTTAATGCCGTTCAAAACAACACATTGGCGGCGTTGTGACAGGTAATTCTCGATCCAGTTAAGAATTCTTTCATTTATATTTAGTACACGTAATTTTCCGGGGAGCAGAGGATGGGAAACAGTGTCGAAAGCTTTGCTGTAATCTAGAAAGATGCAGTCTGTTTGCCCCCCCCTAAATCAATTGCAGATACCAGATCGTTATAGAACTCCAGAAGTTGGGTCGTACATGAAAAGCCTCTACGAAAACCGTGTTGAGTATTCGTTAATAATTCATAATCTAATAAATGCTTCATAATAGCCTTGTATATTATGTGCTCAATTATCTTACACGATATCGATGTTAGCGAAATAGGTCTATAATTCGTGACGTCTTTCTTGGAACCTCCCTTGTGAATCGGGACTACATTTGCTACTTTCCAATCTTGTGGCAACTGACCAGTACGTAACGATTTTTCAAAGATTAAATAAAGGTAAAGCGAAATTGGGTGAGCACACTGTTTTAGAACTCTTGGAGAAACACCATCAGGACCGGTAGCTTTACTTTCGTCGAGGTTCCCGAGCAAGGCCTCAATGCCACTAACACTAATTTCGAGTGGTTGCATAAGAGGAACACTACTACTTGGCAAAGGTGAGCTCAATGCAGACTTAGGAAGAAAGACTGATTGGAAGTAATTATTTAAGCACGTGACTTTTTCAGCATTGTCGGAAAGAACATGTCCGTTGAAAATAAGTTCATTTATTCCAACAGGATCAGACCCACATCCCTTTAAATACTGCCAAAAAGGTTTAGGATTTAGTCTCATGTTTTCATTTAGTCGTTTGAAGAATTGCTGCTTTGCATTTTCTGACACTTCTTTATACTCGCGTGTTAGTTCCTGTAGCTTTTCGTAATGAACTTTACCTTTCGTTTTTTTGTATCTTTTATATACACGCCTTCGTTTCTTAACTAGTTTCAGAATGCTGTAAGTCACCCATGGTTTTTTACGCTTCTTAAGCCTAGCCGAGTCAATACTCGGTATGAACTGCTCTGAATATTCAAGTACCTTATTTTTAAATGTGTTCCACAAGTAATCTACATTGTGCTCCTCCGCCAAGCATTCAAAAACAGGCAAATAATCGAGAAGTCTTGCGGAAATTGACGCATAGTCACCTTTATCAAAAAAGAACACCTTTCTACTAGTACACTTTCTTACTCGCTGAATTTTCGTTCTAATTCCTGCTACCACAACCTGATGGTCGCTAATCCCTGGAATAATATCAACATTAGCTACTACGTTAGGCGAGTTACAAAAGAGAAGATCGAGGGTATGATTAAGTCTTGTGGGTTCAAGAACGTACTGTATCAACCCAAAGGTATCAATAATGTTTCTCATTTCTACGTTAGTACGACTGGCATGCAACACCTCGCATGAGTCATTTTTCCATTTTAGATCGGGCAAATTAAAATCACCAGCTAATAATATAGTACGGTCAGACACCTCAGACACGATATCATATAATGTTTCCAAAACACTGAAATTTGCGCTGGGCGGTCGATAAAACGTCCCAGCCACGAAAGAAAACTTATTGCCCAGTGTAACAGTACACCAAACCGACTCGACTGCGTCATTACCGATGTCAAGAATAGAGGATGAAAGTGACGAATGAACTAACAAAAAAACACCACCGCCAAGACTCGGCCTATCTCTGCGATAGGCAGTATAGTTGTGCGGAAACACTTCGTTATCAGCGATAGATGGGTTGAGCCAAGATTCTGTACCGAACACGATATCTGCCTTTAGGGACTCAACCAAGCCAGCAAGCTCATCTACTTTGTTTATTACACTTCGGCAATTCACCACTACAATAATTAAATCGCGGTGAACGTAGGTAACACGATTTCCATGTCATGGTTTAGACAAAGGGACGACTTCTGCCTTTTCATCGTCCCATATAAATGCTTTGCCATTTATAATCAGTTTATCGGCTTTTAGCTTAACCTGGTTCTTTTTGTCCGCCTTTTTCACTTTACCGTATTCCCAAAGTTTCTTTCGCAACGTACGCGTTTCAAATTAAAAATCCTGCTCAACGCTGTACTGTGTACTTCTAAAGTTCTTAGCTGTTTTCAGGATAGCCTCTTTTTTCTTTCTCAGATGAAAAGTTCACAATAATTGGTCTTTTTTCTCCGTTCACTAAAACGGCCTACCCGATGTGCCCTTTGAACTGACGTCAGGTCATATCCAAGTTGTGCAGTACAGATGCCTTTAACCAGAGCTTCAGACTGTTCCCAAGTTTCATGCTGGTCATTATCATCTATACCGTAAAACACAAGGTTCATTCTGCGACTTCTGTTCTCGAGGTCGTTGTTTTTCTTTTGCAGAACTCTTACTTGACGAGTTAGATCCTTAATTACGGTGGCTTGCTCTTGTACCAATTTCATAACGCTGTCTATATGGCCCTGAGTCAACTCTACCTTACTCTTTATTTCAGCCATCATAGTATCACTATTGGTTATCCTAGTATCAATATTCTCTAACTTAGTCATGATAGTATCCTGCAACTTCTTCAAATAATCCATTTCACCTTTATCGAAAGGCCCAGGATTAAGCTCGATGTCTCCAGAAAGCAACAAAAGAAGAGCGACATACAGTACTCGGTTTACAATGAAACGAAAACTTTTCCCATTAACTCTAGTGCACACTCGCGCCGTAGCACACGTAACACATGTCTTTGTGGGAGGAGCCGGCAACGCTATAATTGCTTTAGGCAATTCAAGCATACGAATAGCACTAACCTGCAAGAGCAGAAGTTGATTTAGCTTCATGTCGGCAAGCGTGCCGGCTCGAATTCCCACGCAGCCAAGGTGTCGCGCCGATATATACGCCAGTTGCGGGTCACATGGTGTTCCACACACGTAACAACTGTCGCTGACGAAGTCGTCAACGCAAGCGTCCCAGCGAGCATCGCAGTATTCCTCGTCCAGCGATGAAAATGCTTCGGCTGACGGCACTTTTCGTGGTTGATCCGATGGGTTAGCAGCACACAGGTGAACCGTACGCCCACCGAACGGCTGATGCGCAGTTCCCGCATGCCTGCGACCTCCACCGACCAGGCGAAGAAGACCACGTCCTCCCTCGACAGCGGCCAGGTGAGTGAAGGCGCCAGGAGATGTCGTGCCATCCATTTCTATCTACGTTGTCTAGCCACATCTACGTTTCACGCTTGCCTGCTCTCTGTGCGCTCGAACCGGACCAGGGGCAGATATAGAGAAGTTTTCTTACGTGGCGGCAGACCATTTGCCCGTGATCATTATGAAGCCACCAGGTCCCATGATAAGGTCATTATGCTTGACGACACGATAACTTCCTGTCTGGAAAATTAAAATATTATGCGTGAGACAAATCAAACACTTACGTAAGGCACATCACACACAAAGAGAAAATAAAAGTGCGCAGCTTGCACTTGTGGCCCAAAGCTGGAACCAACAGCGGAGATAGTGTACGACCTAGCTAAGTTTTGCTAGAGATGCTAAGTTTTTGCTAGTACGTCGGTTACTCACAGTACGCATGTGTCACGTGCTTCTGGCGGGAACATGACACGTGACTAGTGAGGTGCTTTAGTTATACGGAATAATGTAGCTGACTGGGCTAGTTGGTCATTCATAATGAAGCTAAACATCGCAAAAATATCACGGCCACAAAGAGCAAACACACAAGACAATAATAATATCTGGGGTTCAACGTCCCAAAACCACAATATGATTATGAGAGACGCCGTAGTGGAGGGCTCTGGAAATCAAACCCGTGACCTTCGGGTCAGCAGCCAAGCACCATAACCGCTATACCACCGCGGCGGACAACACACAAGACAAGCGCTAACTTCCAATTGAATCTTTATTGGCATGAAAACTTCATATAAGTGCTGATGCGGTGGCTGGTAACGATGAAGAATTTTGACTGAGCTCTTTGTAATGGCTTGGAAGCATTCAACGACCCACTTGTTACGCAATTCGTGCGGCGCCTGGTTACACAATTTGCATCGTGTGACGCCTGGTTGTTATTTTACTTTTCTACCACACTATATTACATGTGTTAACGTGGCTCCTTCCCGACATAACGCATGGGGTCTTTGCGCGAAGGAGTATCGAGCACCGGCAAGGCCCTGTGGTAGAATATTAGGCTGCCACGGAGAGGACCCAGGTTCGAACCCCGTTCGATCCCGAATATTTTTTTTATTTTAGGGGCGAAGCTCCTTAGGGTGTGGGTCTGTCCCTCCTCTGTAGTCGTAGTAGTAGTAGGTAGGTAGGTAGGTAGGTAGGTTAGGTAGGTAGGTAGCCACGTGTAGTGGAATGTACCCACTCCACGTGATAAAGATGACGATGACGCAGTATAGTGGAATGTACCCACTACACGTGATAACGATGAAGTATAAGCGCGTTCCAGTATAGTGGAATGTACCCACTACACATGAGAAAGATGACGATGACGCAGTGTAGTGGAATGTACCCACTACACGTGATAACGATGAAGTATAAGCGCGTTACAGTATAGTGGATTGTACCCACTACACGTGATAACGATGACGATGACGCTGATGACCATGAAGTATAAGGGCGTTGCAGACCACACATTCTCTTTCTGCCATGGATGAAAACTATCGAGCTTCGCCCACTCATCATCATTCACTTCGTGGATATGGCGTGATTTTTTTTCTTATTTCGCGCGATATCGGTTACGGACACCGGCGGCGGCCGACAACTCAGCGCCAGAAACAGCCCTTGTTGTGATCTCATAGCAGCTTTCGCTGTAAAAGAACACGAACAGGAAACAAGACGTGCTGACATGAAATCAGCAAAAAACGTTAACATTTATGGTGGCCTGGAGCGCAAAAGATTACTTCAGTTGAAATTTATTAAATGCGAATCATTTCTTTGAGTACTCCAGGCACTTCTAGCGTGCCTATCTATCTATCTATCTATCTATCTATCTATCTATCTATCTATCTATCTATCTATCTATCTATCTATCTATCTATCTATCTATCTATCTATCTATCTATCTATCTATCTAGCCGCCTAGGTCTGGGTGCTCTCGTGATCACCCCCCTTGGGATAAATCAAAATTAGTATGGGAGGGTAAGATGGTTTGACGAATATGACTCGCCGGTCAATACATGAATGATGTGGTAATCCTGTCGCGTACATCGTCAAACCCTTTCCGCCAGACACGTGTGACACATACCCATATACCACGGGCGGGTATGTGCCACAGCTGATTGACAGTTTATATCTACCCAGGAAAGGCCAGAAGAGACAATGGTAATTTTAACGCGAGAGAGTTAAGAAAAAGCTAACATCGGCAGCGCTGACCCGACGAGTGTAAAGAATAAATGTCGGGGTCCCAGCAGGAATTGAACCCAAGCATCCTGCGTGGCAATCAAGTATTCTAGCACAGAGCCACGCTAGGTCTCGGAACTGCTTTTCAAGCAGACCCTAATGTTCGTGAAACGTCAATTGTGGTTGCAGTGCTGGCTATACAGTTTTATAAACGTTACATATGTACTCCTATGATACAGCCGTCACGTCGGGTTAACGTCAGTTGTAGTTAAGCGCCACCAACTCAAGTGGATTTATGTAGTAGCGTCCAGGGCTATCACCCTCGCGAGCGCAAGCGCTACATATCAGCTTTCCGCTTCTGGTGTTGGTAACCCCCATGTTGCTATTGACATCGTTACGCAACTGTAAATAACTGGTTATATAAAACATATGCGACTGTAAGACATGCCTGTGCGTACAACATTTGTACATATGTTTAGCGTCACATCGTAACGTTTCGCTCGATAAAACAATTACAACACAGTCACCTTCCCTCCGCATACTTCGCATAACATCGATTCCCAAGGTACGTGGGATCTGCCAAATATTTTATTTCAGCTACCAGTAACTGCCTGGGTGAAGTAACTGATGAACTGCTAATAAGTTATCGATTATTTTTACGTTACTTTCCTTCAAATCCAAGCACTTCTTTTCCTACTCACACCGCAAAGGTTGTTTATGACGTGATCTTGCCCAATATAGTGCGGCTTAGACTTGAAAATCTCTTAGGTTGTGGACAAGGCCCCCGTACGGTAGCCGAAACATCTGTTATTTTAAAGTTCTCTTTGGTCGGTGTCTTCCTTTTACTTTTGACCACTGGAAAATCTTGTAGTTTCGAAGTTCCGCGCATCGCACCAGAGAACTCGCGCCCGATAGCTGGTGCTTATCACTGCTACGCTACGTGGGACGGGTATCTAAGGGACTAACAAACCTCCGACATACATGGTGCGCTCGGAAAAATATACAAGTGCGTTCTCAGTTAAGTAGCGTCAATGGTAGCATATACGTAGCCTGTTTCAGCACTTCCTTCAAAGACGCAATGAACCTTAACTAACGTCGCAAACACCGAGGCACGTTGAGCAAAGTCGTGGAAGAAAAGTCGGGGCTTTGCAATGGCAACAAAACGAGACCATTGCGGGATGCCCAAATGTAAGACTGGTACATACCACAGCTGCGGGCGTGCAACTGATGTTCCTGCGAAATATAAATGCTAAAATTGGCATCTTCTGTTGCGAGATTCTCTTGCAACAGAAAAAAAGTAGCGGAATTGCAGTGCTCGGTAACGAGTAAAATCTAATCGATTAATTGTTAATACCATGGAGTGCAATTCATTGCTGGTAATAAAATACATGTAATTCAAAAGGGTTGAAACTTGGGCGAGTTAGTATGGTAGCAGAATTGAAAATTTGAGCCCATTGTATCACCTGCGGCTGTTCCCCTTTCTTTGTCGATACTTAAAAATCTGTCTAGAGACGCGTGATACCAAGAGATGCGTGAAATTATTGAAGCCTTCTACATTGAAAGAATGAGAGAGCTAGGCTCGCTCCAGCCAGCCGTCTATGCCTGTGTTTCACAGGGAATACGATTACCTCCCCAGCACGAGCGTTGATGCCAAGTAAGCTGGTTTTGGGGGTTCTTTGCCCATTTCCTATTTTATTATCTGTTCTTTACTGACATTTCATAGGATATAATACAGGAAAGTGGCGCAACACAGGACAAGGACGGAGTCGAGGGAACAAGTACAGGCGCGCACCACCAACTGATCTATTTTTGAAACAACACTCAATATTGTGAGCGCTGACTATGTTCATCGTCTTCATCTGTATATACAAACCACTGTGATCATCATCATCGTCTGTCACGCGGGCTGCTCCGCTTTCATCTCGCGAGTCTGGATTAAAATACATCCTTGCTGGACGTCGTCTGATAAGTGGTGGAGGTGCTGGGTAACAGCACGCACCCTACTCGCACAAAGTCGCACACAACCTTAAGAAAGTTGCTTCGAGATATGACGTTCCCGTATTCTTTTCAGCTCCATAAAAATTATCTAGCGTTTATAGGCGTGTAATCAAAGCTGGTCATCTGAAACGTTGCTGCGATTTAAAGCATGAGCCTCCTTTTGGGGAGTGTTGTGTGGGTGTGGTGTACCAGATTCCGTTAAGCTGTGGTAACGTGTACATCGGCCAAACAGACAGATGCATTAATGTCCGCTCACAGGAGCACGCGTTGTCCATCAAAAAATGGGACGGGTTCACATCTGTCGTTTCATTGTACCCTTGTTTACTTCTACAAAGATCTTAAAACGAAGTCGTGATGCTGTGGCAAGAGAGTTAGCTGAGGCTTATTTTATCAAATTGTTCGGCAGTAGGTGTGTCAGCGTGCCATCGATCGTATTGCACGACAGTGAATTTTTTTTTTTTTTGCAAGATCGCTTTTGATGTCGAACCTTTGCGCATGTGCGTGTTGTTATTTATATTGAGTGTTGTTTCAAAAATAAATCAGTTGGCAGTGTGCGCCTGTAGGGTATGGGCGGGGCAAAATGAGAAACGGGGCAAAACGCGACATTTTGGCTTTGCCGACCTCTATAGCTAATACAGAAAGCACTTTTCTTTGTTTCTATATTTCAGCGAGAGGTGCTGGTAGTTGTCCACCGTTTCAGGGTAAAGGTTGATGATTGCTCACAGCGTTCGCGTGGGAAAAATTACGCGGCTGGTGTCCAGTGTGTTGGTGGCCCGTCAAAAAGGGGCGAAATTCTGCTCGGCCAAATTTTCGGATCCGTGCATGAAGCTACTCTGGTGTCAGTACAACAACGTAAGTATTTATATTACTAGCTACATACCACCAAAATTTTAGTTCATTTGGTGCACGGGGCCAAAGCGGAAATTTTTTTGAACTTGGGCATGTGAGGGGGGGGCAAAACGCGACAAAAAGTCATTGAATTGCCTTAGAGAGTGTCTTATTCAGTGAACCATTTACTTACACTCATTATATATAATATTTTATTGTTAAGGAGGGTTCGGACGCACAAGAGAATATCTAATCGAGCTTCCTGGGAGGAAAACGACGTGAAAAAGCACTGATTGCTGTTCAGGACACTCACTCGATTCGCGCTGCATCGAGGTTTTCCCACGTTCCCAAGGATGCTCTCAAGAGGCGAACGCAAAATTGGAAAAATCTCAAAGTCAAGCCGTTCAAGAACACGTCTCGGCATCGAGTGTTCCTCCAATACCAAATTAAGAAAAGAAGCGCTAGAAAATTGGAATCTAGCACAGTTTTAAATTCATCGCCTCACGAAGCCCGGCTTACGAAGCTGAAAGCCAAGAAACTCCCGTGCAGTTTGCACCAAAACGGCAAAAGGAGGCGAAGAAGATGCGTCAGAACATATCTAGCGTCCAATCGTTGAATAATTCAATGAAGTGCAAGCTTTGAACAAAATACAACAATAGCACAAAGAAAGACTGGTGGTGTTTGATCTGCAAGGAGTTTTGGAGCAAAACAGCACCGGATTCTGTCGGGATTCAATGCGTGGAGTGCAAGGACTGGGGTCATGAAGGCTGTGTGAGGGCCCACGGAGTTCAATTTCAAGTGCTTCTACTGCAAAAACTGAAGGGTTAAATTTTTTTTTCACACTGTCTCGTTTTGCCCCGCAGGTTGGGGCAAAGCGAGACATCTGGTGCATTTTTTATTTCTTTTTAAAATAAACTTTTTGACAGTGGCAGCATGGTCATATTTATGTAGCACATACCTTGTACCCAAAGGAAAGTTTCTGCATTGACGTTTATGGGTAAAGAGTGAAATAAAAATAAATATTCACTATTTTCAAATATTTGTCTCATTTTGCCTCACCTTACCCTACTGTTCCCTCGACTTCGTCCTTGTCCTGTGTTGCGCCAATTTCCTGTCTTGTAACTATGCACCAACTAGCGCAACAACAAGTTTTATTTATACGATATGATGTTTGTCAGCATGCGTATTTCACTCGCTTACACATTTCCTTTGCTTCAATAAAAGTTCACCTGTGAGCAGGCGCTCGTCCTAACTTTTGTTGTCTTTTAATACGATAGCAATTATATGGACATTCCCGGCGGTTTTTGACGTCGCCGTCGCCGTCATGTCCCGTATAAAGCCCAGATTGATAAAAAAACGCGCATCGTACGTTCTACCTGCGGGTAATATCGTGCGAACGGGGGGCGACATACGCGCCTGAAGCGGAGATCAAACGAGCCGGCCCATCTCCGTCGCTCCGAGGCGCATGCGATAAGATCCCCCCCGCCTGTCAGACCGGACGTCGAATGCTCAAGAAGAGAGGAAACGCCCCGCGCGTCTTTAACTAGTGTGAAAAGACGCGAGGGGAGGGGGGGAGAGAGGGTCCTCTCGAGCAGCAACTGGCGACCTTTGATTGTACGAGCGCAGTCGTCGCTGACACGAGCGTTATCTGGCTTTCTCGGCAGCCGTCAGCGGTATGTACTGCGCTTTCAACGCGAAGAGACGGTACGAAAAGTGTGCCTGGGGCGGCCGTATTCTCTTAAACAAGCGTTTTGTAGAGTTGCGTGAAATCGGATCCAAAAGAGTTAGCTACCAGCCTCACTTCGCATAACATTACAATTTGTTGCTATCGCATTCAATGTTTCACCCTTACGGTGAAACTGCGGCTTTTTTTTCTCCCTTCTAACTCAAATTTTCAATTATGCAAATACATGAAGTCGATCACGTACAAGTTTCATGTAATCGCATTTACTAAAAACTCCGACACTTCCACAGCACTTCCCGGGCAGCGTGCCACGTATGTGGGTACCTGCGCCGTACCTAAACAAAAGCCTGTTCACGGTTACTTACGCTACTTGCTCCTGCTTACAGATACTTACGGCTAGAACAGGGTCAGCAGCAGCTTGCGCAAAGTAGTGGTATTCGAATATTATGAACTCCGTGGCTTTTGACTGCTTTTCCTGATAGATATCTCTGTAGCTTTTGGTATCGCTATTATTTACTACTTTCGGATCGTAAAGTTCTTTCTCGTCAATAGTAGTCTAGAAAAAACAAACACAGCTCATTAACATTAACTACACTGCAAACGAAGTAAAATGATAGTTTGCCTCGAATGGCAGGTCTTGGAGCTATACGCAATTACGTCAGGGTGCCATGGTGCGTCACGAAAGCACACTTGGCAGTAATGAAATTACAGTAATGTAATTAGAGCAACTAAATCACCTTGTACTAAATGCCAGTTCACAAAAATAATGAATTACTTTTGTTAACTAGTAATTTTGCTGTTTAATAAATTCATTCTAGCCAGCAATGTGGCGAAAATTATTCATAACTATCTGATTTGCTTTTGACTAAAACATAGCATGTCAAGTGCCCGTGTGACGCAAAAAAAAATTATCGATAAAGGAAAGAAAGATAACAAATACAAGTTAGTGTGTGTGCCAAACCTCAGGCAAGGGAATCAGGGAGGCCCACAGAAAAGCCGTGTAGCATCCGAATTCAACGCCTTGAATAACGGCGCTGAAATGCCAGGGGCTCAAGGCAAGCGGTGTTAACGGGGGCTTCACTGACAGCTCAACAACAGGATGCGGTGCCCCCCTCGAGAGAGAGAAGAATTTTCTTCAGACGCAGACCTTCCGCCGCCCAACTATTGTTTAGGCAAGCAAGCTGAAGCAAGGCTCGAGGCAGGTTAGAGAGACGCATCATCAAAACAGAGACAAGCTGTCGGCACGGCAGCTTAGCTGCTTATCCCCAGAAAGAATGATGCCTTTTGTTAAAATAATTTTATTACTTTTCAAAAGTAAAACTAGTGTAATGTGATTGCTTTCAGGCCGTTGTAATTTTTAGTGCAATATAATAAATATATGGAAATTTACAAAACGTAATTGGTAATGTAGTTATTTTCGTTGGTCCCTACCAACGGCAGGTTGTCTCTTCGTGCGCTTGGATTTCGCCATATTAAATGCGAAGCATTTCTCAGCGAACTGCAGGCACAACCGGAAATCAAACCCGCGACCTTCGAGTCAGCGCCGAGCACCATAACCGCTAAACCACCGCGGCGGACAACACACAAGACAAGCGCTAAATTCCAATTGAATCTTTATTGGCATGAGAACTTCACATAAGTAGTATGTGCGGGGACCATTACACAAATCAAAAGAACGAAACGGTGGGCAGTTTTATACAGTAGAACCTCGGGGATACGATCACGGCTGGTACGAATATCGGGGTGATACGAGGTTTCTTGTGATCCCACTCAAGGCCCATTGACCTGCAGTGTGATAGAGTACGGGTGTTGCGCATCGTGTTTCAACCCGCGATGTTTGATACGAACGTACGCTACCGTGCAGGTTCGAACAGACGCTGCCCGCGCTGCCGCGGTAGACACGGCAATCAAGAGCGGCCACGGGGGCCCAAGCGCGGGCATTCGCACCGCGCTGCCAGTTCGTCATGATCACGAACTCCTAGAGGAGTAATACTGAAAGCTAGTGGGTACACATTCATCGTAATAACGTTTTTTTTTTTTTTGCGCAGAATGACACACGGACATTCGTAACATCGTAACATCGTAGCATAACATCGTAGCACGTGGTTTCCTCGTAGTTGATAGTAGCGCTGGTGTCCTTCCCTCTCTTTGTCCGTGTGCTAGTCTGCGCTAAAAAAAAAGTTACTCCTAGTGTTATAAAAAATAATTCACTAAAATCCTCGCGACAAGCTTTCCGACCAGAATTGGGCCGTCCGACAAGCCGAAGATGCCGCCCGGGTCCAAGGACTTCTCGCCGTCACCTGAGGCACCGCCATCATTGACGGAGAGTGGGATGGAACAGGGGTCAATCCCCTCTTCCCCCCGCCTCGCCCGAAGGAACCGGACTTAAAATAAAGTTTATTCATTCATTCATTCATTCATACTCCTAGAGGAGGTCGCGGGTCAGGATCGGCCATCAGCAGCACGTGGTTTCCTCGTAGCACAGAGTTTTATACAATAATCTGGCGCTGCGATCGTTGTACCATCATGGGAATGATGGGAAGTACAGGCTTCGGATTGGATAGCTTTAGCTAGCGAACTGTCTACGGTTGTTTTCCTGCAGTTTCAGTTTCGTTATTCGCGCAGCGTGGGTAGTGGGGTGCGGTGCAAAGCACTCAAGCAGTGCCTTTGTTGTTCAAAGAGGCTGAAGACCACTAGGTCTCTTGGTTTGCTGCGACGTTGCAGCTTTACAGGTTATATATGACAGTTTTAGCGAAGCGTCGGGCACTCACCACTGCGCGTAGATGTAGCGTCCCATGCCAGTGCAGGATATCGCATAGAATTCACGTTTTTTTATCAGAGCATCTTGCCAAAACTCATTCAAATCGACTGCGAAACGACGGCTAAGCTAAGTAGACGCACCGTCACGCTCCTCTGACTCGTCTTCGCAACAAAACGTGAGATGAAGCAAGACAGTCATTTGGGCTATTTGGTGCCGATTCATTTTAAAAGCAAAAAGTGGGGCGCACTACGGAACAGGGACAAGAGCAGAAGACGACAACACAGGCGCACTATCGAAATATATTGAAGCAAAACAGTCATTTGGGCTAGTTGGTGCCGATTCATTTTAAAAGCAAGTTCAAGGCCCATTAACCTGCAGTGTGAATCTTTATTGGCATGAGAACTTCACATAAGTAGTATGTGCTTCAATATATTTCGATAGTGCGCCTGTGTTGTCGTCTTCTGCTCTTGTCCCTGTTCCGTAGTGCGCCCCACTTTTTGCTTTTAAAATAAAACGTGAGATGTGTTGGGGGCAGGCCACTTGGACAGACGCACCTGGCATCGCAGCAGACGATACGTTAAGTGTTTCTCACTCAACACAGTGCTGTTAGTTCCATAAATATATAATGCGTACTTTTTGAGGGGAAAAACACGCATGTTTGTTTTCAAGTGTTATAAAAAATAATTCACTAAAATCGGATGCCAGACCTGGAACACTATGGCAAAGCAATGCATACCCTTGCAGTCCAGGTTTCACTTCCATCTCACGGCCACGCAAAATTTTTTGAATAAGTTTTACGTATAAAAAGAATGAAGCAAGTTTCAACTGGAAATAGCTTCATGTCACTTTGTTTTACGATCGGCAAACAAGCGTTGCGAATCTCAAGAGCGTAATCCATCCGAAGCAGATCCGAAGCCTGTACTTCTCATCATTCCCATCATAGAGTTTCCTAAAGTTAACTAGAGGGGACTCTGGCGCTGCAATTGTTCAGCCACCATGGAAATGATGGGTAGTATATAGTGAACTAGAAGAGATGTAGTGGCACGAGCAGCTTCGCACAGGCTGCCCATTTTCGCATGGATGCTATGAGATGGTGCCACTGCAACTTTTCATACTACTAAGGCGCGCCAACCTACGGTTTTTTCTGACGCAATAATTGCAGATTTCGATATTATCGGTGCTGCTATCTACACACACCAATTTTAAACATGCCACTACAAATTATTTGCACATTTCTGGTAGTGAATGGGCTGGTAAATCAATTACACCCAAACTTTGCGTTACGCAAAATTACTTTTTAAGGGCCCAGATTTTGAGAAACTCGCACCTGCGCTCTTTTTGCGATGCGAACGTCAAGAGAACGAAACATTCTTGACGCGATGAGAGTGTTGATTAGTTCCCATGGTAATGCGCAGCACCTAGCTGGGGGGGTTGCCCACCCTTCCCACCGCCACCGAAGACCCCCCTCACGCCCAACTTCACTCTCCAGATAAATTCTTGAGTGAAAAAATGGAGCCGTGTTGTGACATAAAATGCTGTAACTTCAGCTGCGAGTTGCTCAGAATGTTCTGGACATCCAAGTTCAATCTTCTTCTTTCGCTTAATGTGACTTTAAAACATCAAGTCCATTGCCAGAATGCAATTCTGACTGATATCCTCTATGTCCATGGCTCCTTTGCAAACACAGCTTCCATGTGCATCTTGAAAAATATTGCGTGAATCAGACACAAAACACACTGCTTTTTCAGCACACAGCACCCCTTAAATATATACCTTTGCAGTAAATTCTCCTCCTAACGCTGTAAAACACACAGATTTTTTCAAGCCACATCTCTACTGTTTTTTTTTTTTCATTTGGAGAGATGTTGTGACAAACACAATGGCCTCGAGGCTCTGCAACTCAAATCGGCACCAATCCTTGGAAGGAGGTTCTATGGTCCGGAGATAGTCGAGTAAAATGAAGCACGGTCGGCTGCAGGCGAATCTTAATCCTCTGGTGCTCCAGGATCATCCTCGCCGCTGCAGGATCGGCACCTGCTTTGTTGGCACGCTTTTTTAGATGTGAAGCATCTTATGGCGAAGCTTAATCCGGTGGTGGTGGTGGTGGTGGTGTGCGGCGTGACCACCCTTACTGCGCATGCGCAAACCCTTTAAAAAAGGGAATTTAAAAAAACCTCCTCTCCCCCTCTAGGCATCCCTCCCCGCGGCAACCACACCCTCACTGCGCATGCGCCTCCCTCCTCTCTCCCCTCCTACGCTCCCCCCTCTCTCCTCTAGGCATCCCTGCGCGCAGCGTCCACACTCCCACTGCGCATTCGCGTCCCCCCCTCCCCCCCTCTCCTCTCCTACGCTCCCCCCTCTCTTCTTCCCTACACTCCCCCCCTCTCTCGCCTCGCGACGCCGACGCAGGCAGCGTCTGCTAGTGAGTTTCTTGGTTGAAAAAAATTCCCCATCTCCCGCTAAAGGGAACCATGTGTGGATGCGAAGCAGCGGGGAGATAATTAGCTTGAGCGGGAGGAACGTCGCCACTCTCATTTCGCGGAGCGGTCCGGGCGCTCATCGCGGCGCTGCGCAGGAGAGAGAATGAGGCGCGCGTTCCGTCATTTTCATACCGCGGAACTACCGTGGCGCCCCCAGCGAAGTATGCAGCTGTCACACCACCTGTCGTGCCCGCCGCTGCGTAGAGGATTCCTAGAGGAAAGGACGGGGGGGATCGTAGGAGAGGAGAGACAGGGGGAAGGGACGTGCATGCGCTGTGGGGGGTGTGGGACGCGGGAGCAGCTCCGTAGAGTAGAGGATTCCTAGAGGAGAGATGGGGAGAGGACGCGCATGGGCTGTGGGACACCGGAGCCGCTCCGTAGAGTAGAGGATTCATAGAGGAGAGAGGGGGGAGAGGACGCGGATGCACTGTGGGGATGTGGGACGCGGGCGCCGCTCCGTAGAGTAGATGATTCCTAGAGTAGAGGAAGGGGGGTGAGCGTAGGAGAAGGGACGCGCTGTGGGACGCGGGGGCCGCTCCGTAGAGTAGAAGATTCCTAGAGGAGAGAAAGGGGGGTGAGCGTAGGAGAGAGAGAGGGAGGGGACGCATATGCGCTGTGGTGGTGTGGGACGCGGGAAGGAGGGACGGACTAAGCCCCCTCCAAACACATGCAAG
This sequence comes from Rhipicephalus appendiculatus, assembly GCA_030522465.1. Taxonomy (NCBI): domain Eukaryota; kingdom Metazoa; phylum Arthropoda; class Arachnida; order Ixodida; family Ixodidae; genus Rhipicephalus; species Rhipicephalus appendiculatus. The sequence continues at coordinate 19,477 of JALIZH010012043.1, forward strand.
CAAGGATTAAGGAATGGGGTCAACCTGGGCGACAAACACCACCTGCCTAGGCCATTGCTAAGCAGCCTCTCTGTGCTCTCGGCCATGACTCAAGGAATGGGGTCAACCTGGGCGACAGACACCACTTGCCTAGCCATTGCTAAGCAGCCTCTCTGTGCTCTCAGCCATGACTCTGGTGACTGTAGTAGTGGTTGACGGCCTTCATATTACTACAGTGTTCTGGTTCGCATAATGGGTGCTTCCCTACTTCATGAAAGTGGCCGGACGCGGGACGCGGGACGGCGGACGCGGGACGGCGGACGCGAGACGGCGGACGGACAGAGCCCCGAGCATAAGATGCTTCGCATCTAAAAACCTCCTCTCCCCCCTCTAGGCATCCCTCCCCGCGGCAACCACACCCTCACTGCGCATGCGCCTCCCCTCCTCTCTGTCCCCTCCTCTCTCCCCTCCTACGCTCCCCCCTCTCTCCTCTAGGCATCCCTGCGCGCAGCGTCCACACTCCCACTGCGCATTTCGCGTCCCCCCTCTCTCTCCTCTCCTACACTCCCCCCCTCTCTCGCGTCGCGACGCCGACGCAGGCAGCGTCTGCTAGCGAGTTTCTTGGTTGAAAAAAATTCCCCATCTCCCGCTAAAGGGAACCATGTGTGGATGCGAAGCAGCGGGCAGATGGCTAGCTTGAGCGGGAGAAACGTCGCCGCTCCCGATTCGCGGCAGCGGCCCGGGCGCACATCGCGGCGCTGCACAGGAGAGAGAATGAGGCGCGCGCGCTCCGTCATTTTCATACCGCGGAACTACCGTGGTGCCCACAGCGGAGTATGCAGCTGTCACACCAACTGTCGTGCGCGCCGCTCCGTAGAGGATTCCTAGAGGAAAGGACGGGGGGGAGCGTAGGAGAGGAGAGAGAGGGGCAGGGTACGTGCATGCGCTGTGGGGGTGTGGGACGCGGGAGCCGCTCCGTAGAGTAGAGGATTTCTAGAGGAGAGAGGGGGGAGAGGACGCGCATGCGCTGTGGGGATATGGGACGCCGGAGCCGCTCCGTAGAGAAGAGGATTCCTAGAGGAGAGAGGGGGGAGAGGACGCGCATGCGCTGTGATTATGTGGGACGCCGGAGCCGCTCCGTAGAGTATTCCAAGAGTAGAGGAAGGGGGGTGAGCGTACGAGAGCATAGGAGAGGGGACGCGAATGCGCTGTGGGGGGTGTGGGACGCGGGGGGCCGCTCCGTAGAGTAGATGATTCCTAGAGGAGAGAAAAGGGGGTGAGCGTAGGAGAGAGAGGGGGGAGGGGACGCGCATGCGTTGTGGTGGTGTGGGAAGGAGGGACGGACTAAGCCCCCCTCCAAACACATGCAAGCAAGATCAAGGAATGGGGTCATCCTGGGCGACAGACACCACCTGCCTAGCCATTGCTGAGCAGCGTCTCTGTGCTCTCGGCCATGACTCAAGGAATGGGGTCAACCTGGGCGACAGACACCACCTGCCTAGCCATTACTAAGCAGCCTCTAAGCAGCCATTACTAAGACACGACGCGCGTTGCGTTTCCCTCTGGTCGGGCAGCGTTGTTCAATAACTCTAATATGCCGCGAGTAGGCGACCTTAGCACGAGTTCGGCGTCCAATCAGTGGTGCTCTTCTGGCTGTCACACCGCTTTCTATGATTCCGCTCTCACCGTACAGCTACCACAAGCATTATAGTGGCCTACATCTATGATCACAAGGGTTTGTTTAATCATTGATCATGAACGTCAGTCGTCGGGATACAGATGTACCACCAAGCGTCAACGTGGATGCATCCACGTTAAACGGTGCTGTAACTGTCAAGCACCAACATACGTTGTGCAAGCTCTCTTGTATCAATCTACTGTAAACATTCAACTACTTCTGTAAGGACAGGTTTCACTTTCGTGTTATATACCGATTCCTATGACGGAGGGATCATCCATGTTTTTTTTTTCAAACACGTGTGGCTAATACCCGCATACTGCGGCCTGGTGTATACGGGTATGAGCAACACGCGTCTGTAGAAATGAGTTTGACAACGTACGCGACGGGTTTTTCGTTTTATTCAAATCACGACCAGCCAGACATATTCGTCAAATCCTCTTACCCTCCCATACTAACTTTGGTCGACCTCAAGTTAAGGAGGCGATGACGAGAGCACCCAGAAGTAGGCGGCTAGATAGATAGATAGATAGATAGATAGATAGATAGATAGATAGATAGATAGATAGATAGATAGATAGATAGATAGATAGATAGATAGATAGATAGATAGATAGATAGATAGATAGATAGATAGATAGATAGATAGATAGATAGATAGATAGATAGATAGATAGATAGATAGATAGATAGATAGATAGATAGATAGATAGATAGATAGATAGATAGATAGATAGATAGAAACGCCAAAGTGCTTGCAGTACGCAAAGAAATACTTCGCATTTAAAATTTATCAAAACATAAGCCATCTTTCTGCTGTCGCAGTCGGACTTTTCGTGTTTTCTGGTGATACGAATTTCTATGTAGCAAAGCAGCGCAGTTCTGCAAACACAGTGACGCGTCGTGGGCAGCGATAAAATAAAGAGTGGCAAGTGTTCTGCGTCCTGCTCGCAGAGTTTAACAAGTCGCGCTCAGTGCGAAGCCAATGTCCGCTAAGTGAATGTCCGTCAATCATCTAAGTACGCAATGTTCACTTGTAAGCTAAGTGAAAGACGTCTGGAAGGGTAGCGCTAGTAGACATGGACTAATGGAAGGCACACAGACACACAGACGGAAGCGCTCTAGCAACGTCGTTCACAAAACGAGATGACACCTGGTAGAGTAAGTGAGCCTCAGAAACTTTAGATTGTTTGCTTTATTTTGTGAAAAGCTTACCGTTAGAGATCCTCCTGCCTGAGAATATTTGAGAGCATGATAACCTTCTACGGGAATTCTTTTGGCGTCGTTCGTTAGATTCAGCGCTGTCTCAGCTCCTCCAAATACAGGATGCAATCTCCCAGGTTTTTTCCTGCTGAAATTTTCAAATAATTATTCTTGCTTTTATTTCCCACCCGGATTTCATGAGAAGTACTGAAAAAATACAAAAATATTCAAAACTTTGAAACAAGTCTTCTAGCACAGAGCATTCACTAAAATATAGCAAAGCCGGGAGAACGCATGCTTAATTTCGGCATGCAATTTGTCGAAAACTCCATTTTACAGGACAAATATTTGCATTTTTACTTGCAGGAGTTATGCCATATCTGTGAAATCGGCGTCGTGGAGTATGCCCGTAGGGCGCCTCGATGCCAGCGTTCCTTCGTACAGGATAGTGACTGCGTCCTCTGTTTAACGCAGTATGATAGAGGGCTCAATCTCACTTCAGACAGTGGTCCGCAGTGAAAAAAAAATTTCCCCATCTCCCGCTAAAGGGATCCCTGTGTGGATGCGAAGCAGCGGGGAGAAGGTTAGCTTGAGCGGGAGAAACGTCGCCGCTCCCGTTTCGCGGCAGCGGCCCGGGCGCTCATTGGGGCGCTGCAATGGAGAGAGAATGACGTGCGCGCGCTCCGTCATATTCATACCGCGGGACTACCGCGGCGCCACCAGCGGAGAATGCAGCTGTCGCACCACCTGTCGTGCGCGCCGCTCTGTAGAGTAGAGGATTCCTACAGGAGAAAGAGAGGGCGAGCGTAGGAGAGGAGAGAAAGGGGGGAGGGGACGCGCATGCGCTGTGGGGGTGTGGGACGCGGGAAGGAGGGATGGACTAAGCCCCCGCAAGCACATGCAAGCAAGATCAAGGAATGGAGTCAACCTGGGCGACAGACACCAACTGCCTAGCCATTGCTAAGCAGCCCCTCTGTGCTCCTGGCCATGACTCTGGTGACTGTCGTGGTGGTTGACGGCCTTATTGTACTACAGTGTTCTGGTTCGAATAGTGGGTGCTTCCCTACTTCATGAAAGTGGCCGAACGCGGGACGCGGGACGGACAAAGCCCCGAGCATAAGATGCTTCGCATCTAAAAATTTAGTCCCACCAGGGCGGAGACATAGAAGAGCGTTGGAGCGCAGTGGGGGAGGGGGTGGGCAGTTTGAACAAAATGGAAGCTAAGATTGCCATTTAGAGGGCCTTTTGAGGTATCGCGGCCTGGGGACGCGAAAAAACCGCCAGGCCTGCGCGGAACGCGCAGCACAGTCACAGCGTAAGCTGAAAGATTATAGAGCCTTTATTAAACACTCCTGGGGCCAGCTGCTATAAGCACACTTGCATGGTGCCTACCCACCACGCCATATATCATCCTAATTTTCGTGTAGTGGGGAAGCGTCTATTATGCAATTATTCGTCATTTTTCGGAAAATCGCGGTACCCGATATGCACTTGTAACGCATTATGTGCACTTTGTTGATGCAGTGGCTGACGACGATGAAGAATTATGCCTGAGGATTTAGTAATGGGTTGAATCAATGAACGACCCACTTGTTACACAATTCGCATTGTCTGACGCCTGGTTGTTACTTTGCGGTTTTAAAACGCTTTACAACACATGTTAACGCGATTCCTTACCCGACATGAAGCCTGCGTAGGGTCAGTTTGCAACGCAGGTTCAAGAGCGTATCTCTGAAACGGTGAATTGTATTGGAATATATGGCAAGATTTGATGGCATTATTTCCATGCATTAAAGAAAACATTTCCCCATCTCCCGCTAAAGGAAACCATGTGTGGATGCGAAGCAGCGGGGAGATGGTTAGCTTGAGCGGGAGAAACGTCGCCGCTCCCGTTTCGCGGCAGCGGCCCGGGCGCTCATCGCGGCGCTGCACAGGAGAGAGAATGAGGCGCGCGCGCTCCGTCATTTTCAAACCGTGGAACTACTGTGACCTCCCAGCGGAGTATGCAGCTGTCACACCACCTGTCGTGCGCGGCACTCCGTAGAGTAGAGGATTCCTAGAGGAGAGAACGGGGGGGGGGCGTAGGAGAGGAGAGAGAGAGGGAGGGGGACGCGCATGCGCTGTGGTGGTGTGGGGACGCGGGCGCCGCTCCGTAGAGTACAGGATTTTTAGAGGAGAGAAAGCGGGGAGCGTAGGAGAGGAGAGAGCACCTGTCGTGTGCGCCGCTCCATAGAGTAGAGGACTCCTAGAGGAGAGGAGAGAGAGAGGGGGGGAGGGGACGCGCATGCGCTGTAGGACGCGGGCGCCGCTCCGTACAGTAGAGGATTTCCAGAGGAGAGAAAGGGGGGGAGCGTAGGAGAGGAGAGCGAAGTGGGGAGGAGACGCGCATGCGCTCTGGGGGTGTGGGACGCGGGACGCGGGAAGGAGGGACGGACAAAGCCCCCCGCAAGCACATGCAAACACGATCAAGGAATTGAGTCAACGGGACGCGGGCGCCGCTCCGTAGAGTAGATGATTCCTAGAGGAGAGAAAGGGGGGAGCGTAGGAGAGGCGAGAGAGAGAGAGGGTGTGGGACGGACAAAGCCTTCGCAAGCACATGCAAGCAAGATCAAGGAATGGAGTCAACGTGGGCGACAGACACCACCGGTAGTGCGTGTTATTCTTTGCTTGCACCCACCACATGCCTAGCCATTGCTAAGCAGCCACTCTGTGCTCTCGGCTATGACTCTGGTAACTGTGGTGGTGGTTGTAGGCCTTATTGTACTACAGTGTTGTGGTTCGCATAGTGGGTGCTTCCCTACTTCATGAAAGTGACCGGACGCGGGACGCCGAACGCGGGACGCGGGAGGGACGGACACAGCCCCGAGCATAAGATGCTTTGCATCTAAAAAGAAAAAAAGCACCAGCGTAGCTCAGTGGTGGGCTGCCACGCAGAGGGCCTAGGTTCGATTCCCATTCTGTCAAGGGCGTTTTTTATTTAGTTAGTTTTTTTCTTATTTCGCGCCATAGTGGTTACGGACACCGGCGGCGGCGGCGGACAACTACGGCGCAAAAACGGCCCTTTTTGTGATCTCATAACAGCTTTCGCTGTAAAAGAGAGGTGACCAGCCATCATAACCCGACGAAACAAACTGCTTATGACAATTTGGCAGCGCAAACAGGAGAAAGAAGGTACACAAACAAGCGCAGACTGACGCTTAGGCTTTTTCGTAGGAGAAATATATACAATAAAACACGAGAGGAAAGAGGGTTAGAAGGGGAAGGGTCAACCGACGTCCGGTGTCGTCAAGAAACGCAATCTCACAATCTAAAAGTGATACGGGAGGGTGAACTGACACAAATATCAGTGTTCTTCTTTATAAAAAAAACAAAAACGTGGTTGATCCCCCTAATATAGGAATCGGTATAACACACGAAAGTGAAACGTGTCTTCACAAAAGTGGTTCATTATTTATTGCACATTGATATATAAGGTGTATTGGTGTTTATTGGCTACCGCACCCTTAGATGTTGACGCACCCAGGTTGACACCTGGTGGCACATCTCCATAACGACAAACAATACCGGGATGCACTTTCCGGAGACACTGCATTGCGCGCACGGAGCATCGCGCAAATCACACATGAATCCACATGCATTCTGAAACCGTGCAAGGGAAACCGAACGGTTTTTCACTAAATTGTTTTGTGAACAGACGGTCCGCTGACGCGAAGGGTGCGTGATTTGCGGGTCGGCGACCGTCCTGTGGATGTTCACTCGCTCCTCCCATGTATTAGCGCGGCGCTTTGGACACTCCCCCTATTCTAGATCACTCTATTGGAGATATATAAGGCGCGTCTGAAGGGCTGTCCGCAATGCGCCGATGGCACAGTAGGTTAAGCGCCCGCTTTCTATCGCCGCAGATCGAGAAGTCCTGGATTCGATTCCCGGGTCTGGGATTTAAAAACAGCGCAAAATAGAGACAAGGGACTAAAGAAGGAGACGACACGGCGCTGAACTCACAACTAAAATTTATTGGAAGGCACACACACATATATCAAGCAGCCGACCTAGTCACGTGGCACACCAAAGGCGTCTGCGCAGCACAACCAAACAGGATACAAAAGAGACCTAATCATTGTGACAAGCAGCACGTGTGTAAACAACCGAAAAACAAAACACAAAAAACCAACAATCCTTCATACTGGCCAAAGAACATGCGTAACAGTCCAAAAGAAAACTAATAATCGCTTCAACATGGCAGCGCTGAACCCAGGTATCGAACCTCCTTTTCCCCGAGGGCCACAGACGGTTTACTTACGCACCTTTCCCCCCTCCCTTTCAATGTAAAAAGGCCTCCATCACTTCCCTGGTGCATTTGTCCCGATGGCCAAACAAACAAGTGGCTTCATCTGCCAAAGGTTGGCAGCCACAGTCCCTACAATGTGCTGGCAAGTGTAAACCGCCAGAAGCCGTTAATGAGGTTAAGTGTTCTTTTAGTCTCACATTGACGCACCGCCCGGTTTGTCCTATGTAAACCCCCCGCATGATAATGGCAACCTATACACAACACATGATCTACACTGAACATATCTATTCTTTCTTTTCTCCGGACAGAACGAGCAGGCCTTGCGTGAACCCGAACTTCTTCTATGCAAGCGGGAGCAAATAGAAGACATCTTATTGGGAGCGGGACATCGCAACACGTACCCCATACCTACTGGCCGCATTTTTTAAGCAATGGGAAAACTTGTGCACGTAGGGTACCACAACCTGGTCTCTTTTCGTTGCGCATGCGCTCTGTTCTCCTACGCGTATCATTAACGCCCTTGACCCACTTGATTAGCTTTTGACAGCTCCTCAAGATTTCCGTATCAGGGTAGCCCGCCGACTTCACCCTTTCTACTTGGCTCAGGAAAGATTATTTTATGACATGCGTGCACGTTTTCTGGAGCGCAGCTCGCAGCGCAGCATAAATAATGCCGGACTTAACTATCTTCGAATGGCCTGAGGTGAACGGCAAGATACCCTTTACGGATCGGGGCTTGTACAACCAACACACATGTTCCTCGTAAAAGCGCAGTCTAATATCTAGAAACTGAAGCTCCCCTTTTTCAGGCAGCTCGTGAGTGAACTTTAGCCCATGCCCAGACTCCTTAAAAATGCTTTAATACATCAGTTCTCGTGCTATGCTGACTGTCGGTTTTAATCACAATTAAAAAATCATCGACATACCGACAAATGTGGCAGTACAGGTTGTGCAACTTCTCGGCAACAGACCTGTCGACTTGACCCAGGAAAATATTACTTAAAACCGGTGCCACCCTAGATCCGATGCAAACCCCGGATTTTTGGATATAGATGCCCCCTTTCCATTCCACAAACATAGACCGCAAGTAAAACGTTAGCAATTCTAAAAAGCTTTCCAAGGAAACCCCACAAGTTGTGAGTTCAGCGCCGTGTCGTCTCTTCATTAGTCCCTTGTCTCTATTTTGCGCTGTTTTTAAATCCCAAGCATGAACCACCAACTAGCCCAACTTTCGCTTCTACTTCATTGTTAAAAGCAGCGCAAAAAGACGAAACACAAGATGAAGGAGGACACAGGACATATTTCTCCTTCATCTTGTGTTTCGTCTTTTTAAGCGCTGCTTTTAACAATGAAGTACAACCAACTCGCCCAGTTTTTTACGCTTTCGCTTCTAGTGCGATTCCCGGGTGTTCCAAATTTGCGTAACTTTTCCTTCTGAGGGGCTATTTTGTAAGCGTTCTATCTAGAACGGGGGAGGGATCGAACAAAAGGACGAGAGGAAGCCACGCGGGATCGGTCGAGGCTACTCTGACTGTCAAGACGTGAGAATAGCCACGGAATGTGCATCATTTCCCCCATGCGATCTATCGATAGAATGCATACAAAACGGTCTCCGGGCGACGTGGATTGGATTGAAACGGATGCGCTTGAGCCCGGAGAATCGAATTAGCCTGTTTTGCACCCTGGCTTACCCACTCCCGCGCCGAAAATCACCTCCGAACGACTCATCAAATTGCGACACCACCGTAGCGTCCACTCAAGACATTAACACACAGAAATTGTTGAAGTCCTCTCGCTCTGGAATCTCCAGCTTTGAAAAAACAATGCCTGTCAATATTGATGTTGAGCTGTATTAATGCTATATATTTTCATGCGTTGATAGCATTTCTGAATTGTCTCAGCTTGCCTGTTGGCTTGTAGCGAGAGACGAGACGTGAGATGTCGTGAAAGGCAGCCTACGTGGCCCTGCCGATCTCGCCACTTTATTAGGAACTGCCGAAGCGGAGCGACAGCGGCTGCCAGCGTCCAAAACCGCCAGGTCTCGTGAGCGCGTTCTGACTAGCGAGCTCAGCATGAGCTGCACGAGAGGCGCGGCGCGGTGAAGCTCGTGAAAATGATGATGATGATAAAGGTTGATGATGATAGCGCTACAGATACCCCCCACCCAGAAATGAACCCGGAATGAAAACAATGCGACCGTATATACAAGTGTGCAGGTCGCGAAACGAAGGGTCCGTGAGCAGTCCAAGTCGTCAACATGAAAGGGCACAGGGTCTTCATGAATGCTCTGGTGGTCGGCACTGGGAGAAACGCAGGAGGCCGAAGTAGACTGCAGGATGCTGGTATCGTACGCAGGCGGGTCTTCCGTTGACTTGATAGGGCCTTTCGATAGCGCAGCAGGTGACGCAAGCGGGCCCAGCTGGCAGATGTGCCCGTTGACACAGTTGAGGGTGGGTGCACAAGAGAGGGGTACGGGCGAAGGGTGCGAAACAACGACCATCGACGTGTAACTGCTGTGATGGGGGCTTTCGTGTGCGTGCACAGCGCTGATGCTGGTGTCGGTACGTGGGCATCGTGACCGGAGCGCTGTCTGAAGATGGGTCGACTTGCCCGGTTACGTTGGTAGTGGGTGGGTAGTGGTGTTGTAGATGTCGGGTAGGGAATGACCCTTGCGGCGTGTTGAAGGGCATGCCTGCATTCCAGTTACATGGCTTCTGGTTCGCGGCCCCCCGTCAAGAAGTCGGCAGGAGGCATGTCACGGAGCCCCAGCAAGAGCATGCTCTGGAGAAGGGTCAGTCGTCGCACCTGGACTCGTAGACGCACCTTCAGTAGTCGGCGCACGAGGGCTCGTGAGCAGGTAGGCATGTTCGATGGCTGCCCCCTAAGGCAGGCGTGGCATGTGAGGTCTGCTCTGCCTTAAGCGAACCAGGCATGTCGTCCTCAGGCATGTCAGTCATAGTCGACATGTCCCTGAAGTTCGGCCGTAGTCGTTTAGGGGGCGCGGACTTCTGCTGCGGTAGACGTCGAGGACGATGCTGGTCGCAGATGGCAGGAGGCGCACAGTGTCGAAGTTGATGAAAAATCAAGTTCGATGGACAGCGTCGACGCCTCCGCGCCTGGTGGTCGAATAGCGGGCGGGACGGTGTCTGCGGCCGTAGCAGACTCCATGGCGTGCGGCGAGGTAGCCGGCGTAGAGTCTGTCACCGTCGAGTTGTCACGGGCCGTCGAGGTTGGGGAAGACGGGCGGGTGGCAGGCATGCGTGACGGACCCTCGTACTTTCGGGGACCCTCGGGGACGTCCTCGGGAAGGTTGGTCAGAATAGGGGCGCATTCTACCTGGTCGTCATGGTCGGGCGAAGAAATGGGTGCTCCTATGTCCGGACCCGAGGTAGAAGGAGTCGTAGTAGGGGAAGAAAAGTCGTGGTCATGGGAGGGCTGCGGGCCGGTTGGTACCACTCGCTGCGGCACAGGGGAAACCTGGGAATCGCGGGTCCCCAGAAGCGGGCGGTACGTGTAGGCGTAGCACGCGAGCACCGCAGCGCAAAGGTCGTCGTAAGGCTGCGGGCTGGAGCTCGACGCGGCAGCGAGACGACGCAGCTCTACCGGAAGGGCGTCCAGTAGGATGGCGTGCATCGTCGGCTGTTCCGTGACGCCATTGATCGCGAGAGTGGCGTCGAGCTGATAGAAGAACGCTAGGGGTAGGCCGGGTGGAAAGGCTTCACTGGCGGGCAGAGTCGCGGAAGCATGGCAGCGGCCACTCGTCGAAGGGCGCGTCCTCCAGGTCACCACTTGTAGCGAGAGACGAGACGTGAGATGTCGTGAAGGCGGTCTACGTGGCCCTGCCGATCTCGCCACTTTATTAGGAACTGCCGATGCGAAGCGACAGCGGCTGCCAGCGTTTAAAACCGCCAGGTCCCGTGAGCGCGTTCTGACTAGCTCGCACCTCGAGCTCAGCATGAGCTGAACGAAGGCGCGGCGCGGTGGCTAGTAAAATTATGATGATGATGAAGGTTGATGATGATAGCGCTACAGGTTGTTTGCTCCCTCTCGTCCTTTTGTTCGATCCCTCTTCCGTTCTAGATGGAACACTTACAAAATACCGCCCCTAGTTTGTTTCTTTGTATTATGTTCGTTTACCTTTTAACAACGTCATATCCGTGACGGAAATACGTCGGTGAAGTCTTGGTGGACACTGGCATAAAACACTTTCGTGTTAAAAGGCTTCAGCAGTCTCCTAGTCTTCGCGTCGTGATCGGCGTACAAAACAGATATGCGTGGAAATTCCGGTGGGCAACCAGAAGTCTTGGTGGACACCGGCATAAAACTACTTTCGTGTTAAAAAGGCTTCAGCAATCTCCCCTAGTCTTCGCGTCGTGATCGGCGTACAAAACAGATATGCGTGTAAATTCCGGTGCGCAACCACGCTTTGCGCAATGGGCGGACAAGTGCAAACCTGGTGTAGGCTTGGTGCAAACTGCGCTTGTTTGTGTACCTTCTCACTTTGTCTCGTTTGTCTGCGCTGCCAAGTTGTCATAATGAATCTATACCAACTAGCCCACCTATCAACTCTTCTTAAATAGACTGCGACTTTATTTGACGAAACCCAAATATACGCTTGGGAACAACAGTGCCACCGACGTCAGACTGTGCATTAAAACCAAAACTCACGACACAACATATCCTCCCCCCTCTTAGCACTTGCAGTAGGTTAGTAAGCTGTTCGTGGGTCAGTACCGCAAGGTTATTAATAATAATAATAATAATAATAACAATAATAATAATAATAATAATAATAATAATAATAATAATAATAATAATAATAATCTTTATTGCTCATTTCATCAAAAAGTAGTACACATATCAGGCCTGCCAAAGCCACATAGGGCTTGAGCGGCAGTGCCTGGCAGCAGCGGAAAACCGCAATCTTTGAAGTTAAACATTTGCTTATATGACAAAATGAAATAAAATAAAAACGGCACGGGAAAGAGAACAACCACTTCACTTACGGCGATAAATAAATCATTCGCCTGAGAACCTTTTTTAATTTATGTTTAGTCCGGGTGCGCAGTACACTTGGAGGCAACTTATTGAAGTGCAGAGGAACGTAGCAGTCTCGTATTCTTTTTCCGTACCTTGTGTTACGCCTCGGTACTAGCAATGGGTCCTTGGGACGTAAACAACGTGGAGGAACATACTTGGTTTTGAAACTGTTGTTCCAAAAGTGCCTAAGCACTACACTTTCCATTAGTAAGTGAGTAAAGTCCGGCATACATAAGGTTTTAAAAACATCATTTTTGGCATTGAGGTTGAGGTCATAGCTAATGTTTTTTTAACACATGACGAAGAATAGAGTTTACCCTCATTTGCCAGCGTGCCGCACAATGGCCATATACTGTTATGCCGTACCTTACTACACTATAACCCAAAGCATGTGCAACAAGTTTTCGAATAGAGAGAGGCATCAAATATCTCAAATTGTACAGCATGCACGATACACCATTGTGCACATTGGTAGATTAACATTGTACACATACACATTGGTAGGTTAACAACTCGCGCGTTCATTCGGTCCATAAAAAAGTGAGACTTTCACCGCAAGGGCGAAGCAATGAATGCAATAGCAAGAAATTCGAATGTCACACGAAGATCGACGAGCAGCTCTCGCTGGTACTTGCAGCTTCCCGCTGAAACATAAAGAAGGACGCTCGAAAAGGACGCGCAGGTATACACAGGACAAGCGTGAACAAACAAATATCACAGTTGTTACGCCTTTGTGTTTGAGCGACGCGCTAAAAGTGTGGGCAACACAGAACCCGACGCTCTTAGATATTTCTTCTTTAAAAGTGCGGCGCGCGGAATGACCCCTCTGCGTCTCCTGCCGCGCGGTGGCATCTGCCGCAAGGTGTGGGTAGAGTTACTGTATATGCTACCTTTAGGTAGCAGAGTTGCGCCTCTGATAGAACTCGCCGCTCGCGCCCCCATTCGCCAAGCGCGCTCACGTGCGCAAAAAGCATCCTTTTGAGGGAAAGCCAACTTCACGGCCGCGCAGGTGCTGGCGACCGCCGCGCCACCACCGCTGCTCGGCTCTACTCCCTCAATCGCTCCTCAAATTTTATCTTGCTGCTAGCTTCCCTGCCCTCGAATGACGTCCATCCCATATCACCTTGTACTCCCTGATTTGGTGTATTCCCGTGAGCTCCTAAAGCAAGCCTACCTATTCCACGTTGCTTAATTTCTAATCTTGCTTGAACCTCTGATCTCATGCACAGGACCGCATTGCCGAACGTCAGACCAGGAACCATGACCCCTTTCCAAATTCCTCTCACAACACCGTACCTATTGTAATTCCACAGTGCCCTATTTTTCATCACCGCTGCATTCCTGTTACCTTTAGTCGTTACGTATCTTTCGTGTTCCCTTAGGTACTCGGCCCCCTTGCTTATCCATACGCCCAGATATTTGTATTTATCCGTTATCTCTAGCGTAACCTCCTGTATCCTATGCTCACTACCTTCATTATCATTAAAAATCATGACTGCCGATTCTTCCTTACTAAACCTTGTGGGAATCGAGCGCGGCCTCCCCCTTTGGCGCCTCGTTCCCCAGCTAGCGCGAGTGCTGGCCCCGTGCTCCTCGAGCGCCGGGAACATGGCCACCGTGGTTTCGGCGCCAGGCCTTTTTGTGTGGTGCAAGCCACGCGTCGGTCTTCCCTGCACGGAGACACGTTGTCCGAACATGCCCGGACAATGCCTTCCCCTCGCATCACGCTAGCACACGTGACGGTGCTTCGCCGATCGTCATTGGCCGCCCGTGACTGCGTCCTCTCCCCCTGAGCTTGCTCCAGCCCGGCGCTCGCTCGCCGCGGGAGATGCTCACAGGCCTACACGAGAGGTAGACGCACTGCCTTAGCAGGCGGCTTCTCGTAGGTGCGCTCGGCTGCTGCCCTTTGTGTGATAGCCGTAGCGCCTGCCGGCAAGCGTTCACTCGGTCGGTTTTGCGGAGTTACCCTTACGGCCCACAATCCCGTGATTGTCGCACTGTGCTGTATCTTGGGTTAATAAACCCGTGTTTGTTGTCGACCTGCCTCGAGTGTCATCTCTGCGCCGTGTCGGAGAGTCGACGAACCCGGCCGTAGCGTCTTTGAGCGCGACGGCAGTGGAGAGCGTCGCGTCCCTTCCCGGTCGCCTCTGGTGTGCAAGCTGGCTGACTCCCAAGGGAGACAAGTCGGCGGTCCAGTTAACGTCTCCGACCTCAAACCTTTCGTTGCCCGCAGCAACGACTTGGGAGGGGGGAGGCGGTCACCGAACCGCAGGAAAACCGTGAGAAGGCTGGCCCCAAGCCACGCCACCGGTACAACCCGCGGAAACGCACTTAAGCGACCTTTCTCCTTCTAGCAGGCAGCTGGACTTTATTCCATGCCACGGTGGTGAAAGGAGAATAACTGCTAAGGTGCGCAGTCACACGTCTGAAAGTGGTAGAAGGCCCTCTTGGTTGAAAGTACCCTTCGACGTGTCGTCCAAGCCTTACCCTGGCAAGCGCCCCTTTGTTGGGCAGCACCGTCAGACAGGCACCTTTTTGGCAAGCCGGTTATGCCGGGGGGCACTCCTGTCCAACCCCCCTTTGTCACCCTGTCGTCTCCCTGCGCCTGGCTCTTCCGTGCCGCCAGCTGGTTCCTGACCAGTTGGCCTGCTGTCTCCTGGTCTGCCCTGCTCCGGCCTGGTCCCCGCCTTCCGCCCTCCTGACACCACCTGCCTGCCCAACCCACCTGGCAGCCTCGGCAGCCGCTTTCGGCGGCTGGTCCGCCCATTCAGGTTTTGGCCCGAGCCCTGAGCGTGGTCGCTCCGGCTCCCGTTTCTTGGCTGCCTGCTGTTCCTGCCGGCTGTTCCTGCTTGCCCTGGTCCAGCAACTTTCGGCGGTCGGCTGCTGCACGCACCTTGCAGCCACGCCTCGTACGTTCCCGGCTGCCATCTCCAGACCAGCGAACTTCAAGCGAGCTGGCTGCCTCCCATTGTGCTGTGCTGCCCCGTTCTTCTTGGGCTGCCGACTTTCTTCCTGGCAGTGGGCTCTCCCTGGTGTGGTGAAACTTTGGTGGAACTTTTGGTGGGACTGTAGTGCGACCAAGGCCTACCATGGACTCGCGTGAACGGGAACGACAACCTCGCCTGTCCGTCCTGTGCGGCAACGTTCTTCGGTCTGGGCCTTTGTGGAGACGACACCACCTCTTTGGACTTTGCCCCGTTGGCCAGCCCCCTTGCGGCTGAGCTGACCTTGCCACTTGGCCTCGGACAGCCTTTTTCACAGGCTGGCCTCGGTCTTTAGGAGGGGGGAATGTGGGAATCGAGCGCGCCCTCCCCTTTGGCGCCTCGTTCCCCAGCTAGCGCGAGTGCTGGCCCCGTGCTCCTCGAGCGCCGGGAACATGGCCACTGTGGTTTCGGCGCCAGGCCTTTTTGTGTGGTGCAAGCCACGCGTCGGTCTTCCCTGCACGGAGACACGTTGTCCAAACATGCCCGGACAATGCCTTCCCCTCGCATCACGCTAGCACACGTGACGGTGCTTCGCCGATCGTCATTGGCCGCCCGTGACTGCCTCCTCTCCCTTGAGCTTGCTCCAGCCCGGCGCTCGCTCGCCGCGGGAGATGCTCACAGGCCTACACGAGAGGTAGACGCACTGCCTTAGCAGGTGGCTTCTCGTAGGTGCGCTCGGCTGCTGCCCTTTGTGTGATAGCCGTAGCGCCTGCCGGCAAGCGTTCACTCGGTCGGTTTTGCGGAGTTACCCTTACGGCCCGCAATCCCGTGATTGTCGAACTGTGCTGTATCTTGGGTTAATAAACCCGTGTTTGTTGTCGACCTGCCTCAAGTGTCATCTCTGCGCCGTGTCGGAGAGTCGACGAACCCGGCCGTAGCGTCTCTGAGCGCGACGGCAGTGGAGAAGCGTCGCGTCCCTTCCCGGTCGCTTCGTAGGGTAAGCTTGTGTAGCAAACCTATCTTCACAACCTCAAACCTAACCTATCTCCCTCATTACCGCAGATGTCTATCAATCCCTGCAAATCTTCCTTGTTGTCGGCCATTAGCACTATATCATCTGCGTACATCAATGCTGGTAGTGACTGTTCAATGAGTTTTCCTTGTTTGACGAAAGAGAGGCTGAAGCCAAGTCCACTCCCCTCTAATGTGGCCTCTAATCCTTGTAGGTACATCATGAATAACAAGGGTGACAGAGGACACCCCTGCCTAAGCCCCCCGTTTTATCTCTGTGGGCTCGGATACCTGTTTTTCCCATTTTATAACTACCTTGTTACTTTTATAGATATCCTTTAAATGATCAGTAACTCCATCTTCCACACCTAGTGTGTCCAGTATTCCCCATAAGTCCTCTTGAACCACGCTATCATACGCTCCCTTGATATCCAAAAATGCTAGCCACAGGGGCCTGTGTTCCGTTTCTGCTATTTCGATGCACTGCGTCAGTGAGAACAGATTGTCTTCCAACCTCCTTTGTTTCCGAAACCCATTCTGTAGTTCCCCCAGCACCCCCTCATCCTCTACCCATGCCTGCAGTCTTTCCTTTATAATCTGCATTACCAGCCTGTAAACCACTGATGTCACTGTTATAGGACGGTAGTTGTTTATGTCAGCTTTGTCCCCCCTTTCCTTTATAAATCATGCTCATCCTGCTAAGTTTCCACCCATCAGGGACTTCCCCATCTATTATTGTTTTGCTCGCTGCTTCTCTTAATATTTGCTTAGACTTTGGGCCCAATTTCTTTATCAGCATAATTGGGATGCCATCGGGGCCTGTTGATGTACTACTAGGGACTCTCTTCTCTGCCCTTTCCCACTCTCGTTGTTTAAGTGGAGCCACTGCGCCACTTGATCCATCCTTGTCTGATAGGGGGGCATGAGACACTCCCTTGTTTTTTAAATTTTTCTGTCATCCTTGTTCTTACATACTCAATAGCCTCGTCCCCTTCTAGCCTAACACCTTGAGCTGTAGTTATAAACTTCTGCTCTAGGCTTGTCTTATTACTCAGGGAGTTTAGATGGTTCCAAAATTTTGCAGCTGCCTTTCTATCCTTTTTTGTTTACTTCTGCCATCCACTGTGCCCCCTTTCTTCTAATCTTTTCATTGATAAGCCGGGATGCTTCCCTTCTACAGCTTAAAAAGTTATCCCATTTTCTTTCGACATCATCTGTCAGTTCACCCCGCTGCTTAGCATGTCTGTGTTCCCTAGAGGCTTCCTGACGTTTTACTATGGCTCTCTTAACTTCCTCATCCCACCAGTTCTTGGGTTTATGTCTCCTTTTCCGGGGCAACTTGTCTCGTACCTTAGCAAGCTCTAGCTCAAACAGTCTAATTAAATTCGTGTACGTCCACACTGTTTTAGTATCCTCAGTGATTACTTTCTCAATTTGTTTAGTAGCTATTTCTATTTGCCTTTCTGAATAAAAGTTCCCCTGTGGTTGCTCATCTTGCCTCCTTCCCACTTTCATTGCTCTTCCAAAACTTAGCTTGATACGTTTATGATCACTACCCAGACTTCTGGAGCCACATTCATCTATGTGCATTCCCCCTTAGCCTATCATACATCCTATGTGACATCAGTGCGTAATCTATTGTCGACTGCAGCCTTCCTACCTCCCATGTTATCTGCCCTTCACACTACTCAGTATTGTTGCAAATGATCAAATCATGCCTTTCACACATGTCCATCAGCATTTTGCCTGTTGGATCAGTATACCCATCCATATCTTCTATGTGCGCATTCATATCTCCCAATATAATTATCTCGCACTCGTCTCCTAGTTCCCCAATGTCATTTGCTATGCACTCCACCATTGCCTGGTTTTCCTCTTTGGCCTTTGCTCCCGTCCACAAGTGCACAAAACCAAGGAGTGTCATCTGCCCGGCTACTTTCCCTTTTAACCATAAATGTTCCCTGCATCCCTGCTTGACTCTTTGCCAACCCGTACTCTTATGAATAAATGCCCCAATTCCGCCCCCCTTTTTTGGTGCCTTCTGTTCTATTGCAATATTCCCATACGTAGTCCGGATTGCAAGGTGGTTGCTCCATATCCCTTAGATGCGTCTCCACAAATCCATATACCATCAGCTCCTCCTGCCTTAACTGCTCCTCTATCTCCTCCCACTTTAACTTATTCCTGCCACCCTGCATGTTAATATACCCTATGTCTGATTTAGCTCGGCCCTCGTGCTTACGTCGTTTTCTTTTCCCACGGATACCACGTGGCTTGAATATTGGTGCCCCCCTAAAATCGTCTTTGGCTACACTGTTGGCCTCAGGGCTCTGGGTCCCCCTAAAAAAGCTGTGGCTTGGCGACCCATTCTGTTACCAACCCTCCTGCCCGTGGCACCACTGTAGTGCAGGCCATCTTGTGCAAAGGGGCGAGCACCGGGCTCGTACACGTCGTGGTTCACCTCCATTACGCTGTACCCGAGCTGCCGGCTCATACCCCTAATGACACAGTTAGCCTGCACTACCCTCCTTTCAATCCCGCCAGACTGCCCCCAGACCTCTGGGACTGTGCATATGGTCACATGCACACTCCCAGAGGCTTCTCGAAGTTTACGCACTCCACCCTCTAGCTGTCTCTGAAGGTTCTGGCTCTTTCCCTTCAGCACATCATTGAGACCAGCATGGATAATGACGAGGTTTTCGCCCTCCATGCTGTCCTCTACCACCTCCTGAGCTTTGGCCAGTGCATCCACCATGCACTTCCCTGACTGGACCTCCACTCTCACCCTCCTGTCTGCCTTCACTCTCGTGAAGACGCCATCCCTAACTCTGGCCACGTTGGAGTCCCCCCACCACTAGGACCCTTCTACTCTCCAATCGCTGGCTCCCTGCTTGCGATTGCGCCCCCGTTCGCTCCCGCTGATTCTCTCTCTGCCGTGAGGCCGGTGTTCCTGCCCTGCCTGAAGACTGCCGCGCCACCGAGCTGTAGCTTTTCGGAGCCTCCATGCTGTGGTCAGCCATTGCGGCCCCCTGATCTCCCTTCCCGCCTGTCTTCTCCTGAGAATCCGCGCTGCCCACGCCTTCCGACTCACACCGCTCGGGGCCGGGGCAAAGCGCCATTAGCTCCTTTACCCGTTCCTCGAGCTCGGCCCGCCCTTCCCGTTCCTTTCTAAGGTCGCCCTCCATTTTCTCTACTAGGCTGGCGGTAGCCTCCTCCCGCTCACGTGACGCTCCGAGCTGTTTCTGGAGCTCACACCTCTGCTCCCGTTCCGCCCTCAGCTCCCCCTGCAGCCCCTCAATGCTAGCCTCCATGCGCTGCACGGCCGCCTTCAGTGCCTCGCACAGTCTGCACACGAAGCTCGCCTTCTCCGCGTCGGCTAAGCTCGTGAAGGCTGTCTCGTCCAGGTAGCACCAGCGCTTACATTCCCCCGCACTGTACGAGCTCACTCTCGTCCGTGGTTTTTCTAGCCTGCTTAGCCATCGCCCGCCGAACCATCGAACCGAGCGCCCGACAGCCCAAAGTACAGCCCTAATCCCGCTATCCAGCCGCCTCCGCTAACTCTCCTACATCAACAACTGTTTGAAGCTGCCGCCTACTCCATACACACACGTGTTCAACGTCCCTAGTAACTTCTCACGAGGTCCACTTCGTGTTCTTGGTCTTATTTAACTACACGGGCGCACCGAACTTGTTCAAAACAGCCGCCTACTCTGTTCACCACGTGGTCAACGTCACTGCAACGTTGCCCGTGGCCCCCACCCACAGTACCCGCAACGCAAGTTACCGAAGATTGATTAGAAAAAACAAAAAATAATAGTATCTATATCGGTTATTCCAACTCCCCTAACAACAAAATGAGCGAAAACCAGACAAATAAAAGGAAAACTTATCTCTCTTTGCGCGCTGCTCCTGCACCGACCATCCGCTGCTCCTGCACCCACCAATCAAAATCAATCAAAGGCGGACGTCGTGACAGCGCCACCTACAGAACCACGGCCGAACTGCCGCGTCGGAGCGGCAGACGCGGGAAGCGTCGAGCCCCCTCTTGTCGTCTGCTTGCGCGCCGCTGCTTGTTGCTTGAGCGTCACCCTTGCATATCATGGGACTGTCAAGAATCGCGAGAGCGGTTCGTTTTAATTTATTCACCAATCCGTCCGTGCTTTCCGAACGCTTTTTAGTTTTGTTCAATTTATTCACTTTCGCATGCTAGGGCAAAAGGTTTATTTGTGTGAAATTGGCGTGCTATATGCGTTCATAACGAAACAAATGCCGTGGAGACTGCCTGCAGAAGCGTGAATAACGGGGGTTGATGCATTGCCTGCTCACCATTTTGCTGGGGAAATGCTTTTCGGAGACGTCGTCGCATACTGTGACATCGCGATCCACCCGGCCTATAGATCTCGCCCATTCCTGCAAGCGTTCAGGGTTAGCTGGAGCTTTGAAGGTGCGAACTTTTTCAGCGCAGGACTTATATCCTCTGTTGCAGTTCGGGACAAAGCATCGGCGCCCCATGTCGACTATCAGCGACCCCTTACACAGTCAACATACATCGCGAGTCAGCAGCGGAAGAACTGCCGAACTCACGACGTGTTGATTCTCGAAGCCAACACCACCGTTGTTTCGTCTGTTCACGTCTGCCCAAACGTAATGCAGAAGTGTGATTAAATTTTCTATCCCCGCGCACCAGTTCTATACCGCATGCTCTGATCAGCATTTTTATGGGGCATGTTAATAATCTTGAACAAACTGTTGTCTTTCGTTATGTCGAAAAATTTACGAAACACCAAGCCACACCATTAGCGGTTTTCTATATGTGCCTGTTATGATTTCGGGTCGTCTGCTTTCTGAAGTGTGCCGGTTTGTTCCTCTCATTGTCGTCTTAAGAGCATCTGATACAAAATATGAAGAGTAAAAAAGATTGGCACTAAGATGCTTTACTCGGCTTTCATTTTCTTAGCGCGAACCTTTGAGCCGAAAAACTATTTACGCAAAAAAAAACACATGACAACGCAGCGCAAGCGGCCAGTGGAAGATGTAGCAGACGACGCTCGGGCGCCGTCAGAGAGCACGCGCTCGCCCTCTCCTACCGCGGCAGAAAACGAATAGTTCCGCGCGTCGCCGCGAGGATCGCTGCGCGCACGTTCGCCATAGGATGGATGGATGGATGGATGCTATGAGCGTCCCCTTTATAACGGGGCGGTGACATGTCTGCCACCAGGCTCGAAAAAAAAAACTTTCTTTTTATGTTGGCCTAATGCCTTATCTACATTGATTAAATCTATGTTATTACAGCAAAGAAAAATATCAGTTCACGGTCCATCTCTCTGCTTCTTGCTTCTTAAGGCAGAATGACCTTATTTTTCCCCATTCTTCATTTTTGTCCTTTATCTCTACTTTTCTGCCACCAATACTGTAACCGTCTCTTACTTATTTCTATCGCGGACGTGTTCAGCTTTCCATTGATGTCCCTAAAACCCAAGGCTTCATGTAGACTCGTGCCCACACGTATATCTGGGTGGATATCGACAAAAAGGGTTCCTCGATGCGCGCGCCCCCCTTGCGGCGGCGGAGGGGAGCGCGCGCATCGAGGAACCCTAGTTCGCCAACCTCCTCTCCCACGGTGACATTATCGCGGCGCACGCTCGCGCTGGCGCCGGCCCGGAGTTTCCCCTCCTGTCTTTCTTGCTCCGTGGTGTGGGCGTTGTTCTTTTTTTTTTTGTTCCGCACCACGAGTGGCTACAGAAAGGGGCCCCTTTTTTCGTGCTTGTCTCAAGGGCAGTTTTCAAACTGAAAGAAAATGTTGCGTGATACAAAACACGCTGAAGCGCCTGCGAGACCTGCTTACCGCTAAGTAAATAGTGTCTACGAATAGCTTGCCGTTATTATGCCGGCGTATGCATGGCGTGTGGCTGAGTGGTTTAACACAGCACGCTGTGGAGCGAGGGGTTTTTTTTTTATTCGAAAGACTGCCCTTTGGCATAAAAAACGTGCATAACACGAGAGGCTCATCACACATAAACGAATAAGTTGAACTCGTGCATAAAGTTCAACAAGGATCGGTGAAATGGTCCTCTTATCCACCCTTGTAAGTCCGGAGGGCGCCCGGGACGGTGACCGGTTGCTCTGAGATGACGAAGGCGTGCTTGCTCTAGGCCCGGACACGACTAGAACAAGTGTGTCACGTCTACTGCAGTTACAGGAGCGTCACAAAAAGGGCATGTGGTTCCATACGCTGCGCGGTAGTGTTGCGGCCAGTGGGCGGTCACTCCCGGCGTAAGGGCAACCCCAACTCGAAGTCTCCGAAG
Source organism: Rhipicephalus appendiculatus (assembly GCA_030522465.1). NCBI lineage: Eukaryota > Metazoa > Arthropoda > Arachnida > Ixodida > Ixodidae > Rhipicephalus > Rhipicephalus appendiculatus. The sequence goes on from JALIZH010012043.1 coordinate 41,905, forward strand.
CGCCACCTCCTCTAAGCGAGTAAGCCCACCAGGGAGTTCAGAACCACACGGTGGTATGAGTGCTCGTGTGGTGCGTCGGAGACATTCCTTTTGGCGTAGCAGTTTTCCGCAGTTATCTTCGGCGAATTGCGGCAGCGGGTAAATTATGGCAGGGGACCGACTGGCAGAATCCGCCTCTAGCTGACCAGACACTGCCGCGCGTGGAACCTATTCGATGCGTATCGTTGTACCGATGGTTCTTGCCAGCTGATGAATGACATCTGAAAGCGCCGTCGATCGGGCCACGCGACGGATGTCGCGAATTGCTTCCGTAGAATCGGTGCGAAGAACAAGCTTGGAGTAGCGCTCCGCTTCAACAAAACGCCTCAACGCGTTGAGGCCGTCCCGTAGAGCGGCGAGTTCAGCAAGGTATGCCGGTGGTTCAGGGTCAGCTGCATACGTGCATGTTTGTCCTGCTTGGGGTAGTTTTGGGCACACCAGTGCGGTGTGAACTATACCGTTGGTGATACTGGCATCGACATATCCTACAAGGATACCTGGTGTGTTGTCGGTGCAATTAAGACGGGAGACCATCGCGGTCGCCTGGCGAGGAATCGGGCGATGAAGACGGCCAAGTGGCTTGTTATCCGTGAGCTGTACGCGGTACCACGGAGGAGTAGTGGCCGAAACGATGGGAATGGGTACTGCAAATCCCATGTATCGAGCTAACGCAGCCACGGTGGGAAATGTCGACAATTTTAGTGCACGTGCAGAACGCCGCTGATGTACCAATTTATCAATCGTGTTAAGTTGTGCCTCTGCTTGTAAATCCGGAACCATCGTCATGCGCGGAAGCCCAGTGATCGCACGCATAGCTTCATGATTAATACTTTCAAGACGGGCCCATTCTGCTTTTGTTAGATGGTGGAATTGGGCTTAGTATACAAGGCGTGGCTGAAGTACAGCCTTAACAAGGTGGCGTGCCATTGTGGTGCGTGCACCGCCCGATTTTCTGGCAATCCGACGTATAAGATGAATTGTCTCTGCCCCGCGCCGCTTTGCGATCTTGACCCATGGGGACGCAGAACCATTCTGAGCAATTTCGAGACCCAACACATGAAGAGTTGAGACCTCCTGTACAGGTTCGAGATTGAAGAAGATACGTATAGGTCGGCTTGAAAGTGCACGGCGCCCGTGCTTGTTTCCTACGGCCATGAATGCTGTTTTTTCTTTCGATAACTCTAATCGGATATGGCCACACCAAGCATTAGTCACATCTAAGGCCGTTTGAAGTCCTTGTTCTTGGCGGGCGAGATCTGGGTGGACTGTCCACACAGTAATATCGTCGGCATACACCAGGAAGTAAATATCTGGTACTGCCGCCAGTTGCCATGCCGATGGAAGAAGGGCAATGTTGAAAAGGACTGGCGCAAGGACGGAACCTTGTGGAACACCACGGTGTGACGTGAACAGACCTTCTGCATGCCCAGCCAGGCGAATAGAGAAAGTTCGGTCACAGAGGAAGGCTTCCACGAACTTGCACACGCGTCTTGGAAGGTGAAGCCACGGTAAGATTGCAGCTATTGCTTCATGACTGACATGGTCATAAGCTTTTCGGATGTCCATCGCCAATCAAGTTCAAATACGACGAGAGCGACCTCCAAGGAGTACCATAGAAGAAAGGTGTCCCAGCCCATCTTCAGTGCCCAAGTGGGGGGCGGAATCCAATTTGCGCAGGATGGTACCAGGAGTACCACTCAAGCCACCATGTGAGACGGGTCGCAAGCATTCTCTCCATCAGTTTGCACAGAGTTGATGTTAAGGATATAGGCCTCAGGTTAGCGATATTATCCGGAGTTTTTCCTGGCTTTGGAATAGCGATCACCTCCGCGTGGCGCCATGTATCTGGGATGAGGCTACCTGTCCATACCTCGTTAATAGCGTCCAGGAGATGCTCAAGAACTTTTCCTTCTGTGTTTTTATAGAGTTCATACGGGATGCCGTCAGGCCCCGGTGCACTGTGTGGCTTGGCTTGGTCTATGGCTGCGAGAAACTCGGCCATCGTAAAAGGTGCTTTAATGCCGTCAACATCTTCGCATGAAGGTGACATGCGAGCATCGGTAGGGAGGGATCCTTGTGCAGTAAATGGAGGTGCTGGTATGTCAAAGGCGGGAAAAAAGGCTCGGGCAGCTGAAGATGCGAAAGTAGACGGAGCCTGGCCAGCTGCCAGCATAGCCGATGCCGCAGGATCAGGGGGGACGGCGACCACGTTCCATCGCTCGGAATGTCCGCCATATCGACGCATTTGACGATGAAGGGCCGAGGGAAGCACACCAATCCAGCCAACGGCCTCGTTCCAAGCGGCGTTCATGACGACGAGCTACCGCTGTACGGCGTTGAAGCTCTATCCGTACCGTAGTTGAAGATGGATCTCGCTCAGACGCAACTTCTGCTTGACGGCGTGCGGCCCACAGACGAAGAAGCTGTAAATCTGGGGTTGGACGAGATTCGTCAACCCAAGACGTGCGTGTAGCCGCGGTCAGTGCCGTGCGAAGATGAACCGATGGATCGGCGCAGGTTCTGTCGGTGATAGCTGCAGATTCCGCACGGTAGCGATCCCAATCAACAACACGACATAGACGACGAAGACGACCAGTAGTGCTTGGATAAAGGCCAAGGTGAATTGGATGATGGTCGCCGCCTCAACAATCCGGTTCACATGCCCAAGACACCGCCATGCTTCAAAGCCACCAGGATAAGTCTGGTGAGTGCAGTGGCGTACGCTGCCGTTCCCGCCGCCGAGCAGGAATAGACACATCATTTAAGAGGGTAAAATTGGCGTCTACAAAGTTGCCATATACGCACGCTCCCCGCGCACTTGATGCAGCATATCCCCATGTGGTGTGCGGCGCATTAAAATCACCGGCCACCAATATTGGTCGTCCAGGATAACGATGGCGTAGATGAGATATCCAACCTAGGCTCACGCGAGCAGCGCTGCCGCTATAAGGGCGAGCGTAGTACGACACAACTATAACGTCCGATCGTGGTAGGCGTACCAATACTGCCACCACTTCCTGCCACAGCGTGCACCACCGAGAGAGGTCGATACGCGACTGAGGAAAAGAGGTGCGAACGTATGCAGCAACCTTCCCAGGTGGTACGCTGGGTGTCGAGCTTCTGCGGTCTATGATGGATAGAGAGGAGTACGCTGCAAATCCTGAAATTTGTGGAAGACCGTTGGTTTCTTGAAGCAGCAATGCCCAAACATGTAGCTTTCCATATCGAAGGCGCTGACGAAGCTCTCCAACCTTCCCAGAGATGCCACGACAGTTCCACTGCAGAACTTCTTCCGACGACATTGTAGCAGGTCTGGCCATATTTATAACTGTAATTGAGCTACTAACACCGATGTGAGCTGCTGGAGCTGTTTTGCCACAAAGCACAGGAGCTCGTGTGGTGACAGGGGCGTTGATGCAGGTGTCTGATTTGGCGGGTGTGTCATTTGAGTCGTTGGCGGCGACGGCTGCGGTTCTGAAATCTGACGTCGCCGGCGAATGTGTGCGCGACGTTCTTCTAGACGTTGAATTTCCGTCTGGAGATTGGCCAGGCGAAGATCAATATCTGTTTCCTCGCAAGATGCGTCAGTTGAGTTATCCTGTGGCATCGGTAGCGAAGGCCGAGGTTTCGAGTGAGAGGCTTTGACTGCTGCACTGTATGAGAGTGTATCCTGTTTGGGAGGTGCGTTTGTTGGAAGCGTAGAATCCTCATCCATTGAAGCTGGCATAGCGGTTGGAAGTAGCCACTTGGTTTGGTGCTTCATGCAGTGATGACTATGCTAATTGTCGATCACGACGTCGGCGAGCTTTCTTAGTTGCGGCACGCTTCGTAGGGCACAGGGGTGAAGTAATGTCATGGTCGTTGTTTTGACAGAGGCCACATTGAAACGACGGTGATGGTGTAGCTTCCATTGTGTCATCCTTGGCTGGGAAGGGGCACGATGATTTCATATGCCCTTGCCTGTAGCACGAGTAACAGTACACGACGGAAGGCTTGAACGGCCTTGGTCGCAACACACAGCCGTAATACAGCAGACGGTCTGGTGGACTAGCTGGACCTTGTAGAGTGACGAGGCATGTGCGGCCGCGACCCAGGTAACGAGCGGCAATAACTTTATGTGTATGACAAGAGAGTTCCTGCCGCAAAATTTCCGGTTCTTCATTGCAGTCAACGCCGTAGACAACGTAGCGTCTTAAAGGAGTACTGACACGATTCTGAGGCACCCCAAAAGGGAACTCTATCGTTTCCAGAGTGTGCACTGTCATCGCTCTCCACACACCGGAGCCACACAACGCGTACAAAATATTATACATTGATTTTAAAGTTCGTCACCCAGCATCTGCAAGCCAGCCCCACCGCAATGGACATTATCATGACAAATCAACACAGCTCACTGGGTTCGCGAAATTTTCGTCCTGCATGCAGCCTAAGTCGCAGAAATCACTCTCAGAGTCACTGGACGACATGCACTCATCGTTTACGTGAACCACGTGCGACTGACAGCAAACAGGCAACTGTTGCTAGTATGTCGCGAGTTGCAGTGTTCCCGTGACGTCAGAGCAGTCTTGATACGTCACTGCGAAGTCACCCTCTCGATACCGAAACCGAAATTGCTGTTTTAAGGTAGCGGTAATAAAAATATATTCGATGCATTCCCATGCACTGCGACACTCTTTTTAGGGTTCTCGACACCCACGTTTTTATTTAGAGCAACAATCCGAAAATATTTAAAATTCGTGTCAGTACTCCTTTAAATCGGTGCCAGATGCCAAATACGCTTGCACTGGAAGGACGGCGTCTTTCGACGTACGTATCTCCCGAAGCGTCTTGAGCTTCTCAACTAATTCCAGAGAATCAACCCACAATGAGATGGTATTTGTAGGTTTGTGCAGAGCAAATCCTTGGAACCTTGAGGTGTTAAGGCAAGCGTCCACAGCTGCTTGTACGGCACGATTGGGCAATGTGGACATATCGAAGCTGGAACGCGGCTTGATGACGACCTTGTACGAAGGCGTTGCAGGCGACACGGGAGAATGCGCCTCGATTGCAGCGTGGTGCATTTGGCGGGGTCGTTTGGACGCTACATCAGACGCCACTCCAGACGCGACCTCGCGTGCAGGAGTTTCATCGCCGGTAGCATCGTTTGGTCTCTTGGCACACGTCCGCGGCGGGATCGACGAACTCTGTTCCATGCTGTCAGCAGTGGATCTCACTTCATCGGAGTTATTGCAGTGTAGTTGCCTCACCGTGGCAGATGTGGTCTTTCGGACGAGGCGAGATGGTTCAGCATCGGGACGCTGGTGCGAAACCCCGATCGGCTGCCTTACGAATTTTTTTTCTTCTGATTTATTTTTCTTAGTGCCTTTTATATATATATATATATATATATATATATATATATATATATATATATGTATATATACATATATATATATATATATATATATATATATATATATATATATATATATATATATATATATATATATATATACATTCGAAGCATGACGACGACGGCGAAATCAGCCGAGAGTGTCCATATAATTGCTATCGCAATAAACCAGTGACCGTGGTAACCGTCGAACGATCATTTAACGCAATTACGAAGAACACTTAGCAGCAACTCTGCATACAGAACCCATGAGACCCCCCTTCTCTACCGACAAAATTTATCACGGTACATTTGTTGAAAACAGCATAAACTACACGATAAAAATAAAAGTACTAGTTGTAGAGCTGTGCGCGGGCCGTATTTCCGAGCCCGAGCCCGCCCGGGCCCGCCGATTGCATTGCAGGCCAGCCCATGCCCGACACTATGGGGGTGTGAGCCCGCCCGGCCCGGCCCGACGTACAATAACAAAAGCCCGGGTCAGGCCTGGTACGTCCCGCCACTGTGTAGGTTTGCTGCAGAGACAAGATAACGCTTTCCGATAATGTGGTATTTTATTCAACATATCAAAGTTAAACATAAGCAAGTGACATGTTAGACTATATATACACATATCACTAGATGGATGGATGGATGGATGGATGGATGGATGAGTAACTTTATTGATGTCCTTCGGTGCGCGCGCTTAGCGCGCAGCGGGCCGCTCCCACGTCGGGACACAGAGACCTTGCCCCTCCGCCGCGTCGCGGGCCCGATTAGAGCCCAAAGCTGTGCTTCAAGATCCGAGCTACGTAGAGCTGGGTCCCACTCTTCCTTGGTGGTCCTGGGCCCGGGTGCCCGGGGGCAACCCCAGAGCATGTGAGCAAGGCTAGCTGTATCTTCACGAAATTGACACACATTGTGAGGGTGCGCGTCCGGGAAGACTTTGTGCAGGAAGGCCGAGCATGGGTATGTGCCCGTCTGAACTCGCCTGTACGTGACTTCTTGTGCTTTATTGAGTGCGTTGTGCGGTAGCGGCATGGTTCTATTGGCTAATGGATAGTCCTGAGGTAGCCGAGCAGGCGGCCATCAGCCTTGCACTCCTGGAAGACGATAAAAGCTTGGTCTACTGCGACTCGAAGAGGGCAATCCTGTCCTTCGGAACAGGGAGCGTATCCCCGATCGTCGGCAGAATACTTGGTTCTCGACAACTCACCCCGCACTACATCAATTGGTTCCCGGCACACATGGGACCATTGGAGAGGCGGCTACCCAACCTCAACGAGACGGCATATGAGGCCGCACGAGACCTAACCCACCGTGCGAGCCCGCAGTCCCTGTCGGCAGGATGGAAGAGCGAGCGCGACCCCCTCGTCACTTACAACGATCTCACCCAGCACTATAGATTACTAGATGACATGTCAAAATAAGAGGCTGTCTAATGATTCGGGGTTCAGTGAAGTGCGGCGTTCCTGCATCGCATCTTCCACCGCTCTGAAGTTCCGTTCGCTGCTCGCACTGGAAGCCGGAATTGCCAATATCTTTTTTTTTTTTCAGGCATAGCGAGCTTGGGATATTTAGACTGCTTGTTCTTCCAGAAGTTTTGTAACTCAGATGCATCGCAGGGATAGATAATCACAAAGCTCATCTTGCGTGTTCATTGCTACGTGCAGGAAAAATATCCCGGCACAGCGTCTATATTTTGGGCTTGATACGGGGTTTGCACTTGGCCCTGCTGGCCCGATAAAAAAAACTAAGTTGGCCCGAGCCTGGCCCGGGCCCGAGATGAGATGTCGGCCTACCCGAGCCCAGCCCGCGGGCCAGGCCGGGCTCGGGCTACCCAGAGCCCGTGTACACCTCTAACTAGTTGTCACACATAGTCGCCGTAGCGTTTTTTAGGGTGTCTTGTCCTCGGTGGTTGGACGCGAACAGGAGCCGGACTTGGTTGCGGTTTTGGGAGGTCCTGGTATGAGGCAGCTTGGACGGCCACCACAGCTGGAAGAGGCGCACCTGCTTGTGGCTCAGGCGTAGCTGAGTTGAGAGCAGCATGGGTGGCCACAGGAACAGGCCGAAATGCAGCCGCTGCTTGAGATGCCTCACGAGCAGCTGGTAGCTCAGGGTTCTCCGGTGATGGGGACTTAGGTGTGCTAGCCTCTTGCGTGTTTTAAGTGTTCTCTGGACGCAGAGTATGGGGACCCGATGGGACTTTAGCGAGCTTGGATGCATTCCAGGTATTACCATCATCGAGGCGGACAGTGGACTGTCCACGCTGCTACAGAATATCGCAGGGACTGCCAAACGAGAGGTCTTCCTTGCAGCTAAGAGAGCGTTTCTTCACCCGAACGAAGTCACCAAATGCTAGGTTGGTCGTCTTTGCGGCTCGACGAAAATCTGTTCGCTTCTTGCTTCTCTCTTGCATTAGCTTCACCCGACGACGTAGCAGACTGAGGTCGGTGGCTGGGTCTGTGAATAAAGAAGACGAAGAGTGCCCGGCGACGTTCAGGCGTTTTCTCGGCAGCTTTCTCTGCGGCAGCAGAGCCGGGGTGATTCCTGCTTTCGCGTTTGGTGTGCACCGGTAGATGCGAGGGTACTCGATGACCACTGGGCGAAGTGGTCCATGTCCCAGCATAGCTGTCTGTACGAAGTTCTTAAAGAATGGTTGAATGGTTCTATAAGTTCATTCGCCTGTGGTAGTGCGAGAGGCGAATGGCTCGATCCTTCATGAACTGGCTGAACTCTTGGGAACAAAACTGGGAGCCGTTGCCGCACACAATCTCGTCGGGGTAGCCCTCTCGAGAAAATAGTGATAGCA
>JALIZH010012044.1:0-56762 GCA_030522465.1 Rhipicephalus appendiculatus
ATTCTACCTACTCCCTAAAATACACAAATCAGGCCATCCGGGACGTCCGATAGTATCCAGTAACAGTACATCAACGGAAAATATATCAGAATTCATAAATTCCCTGATAAAAGACATCCCACCGACTTTTCCCTCTTACCTAAAGGACACAAACCACTTTATCCGCGAAACTTCTGATCTCAGTATCCCAGGTGATAGCTTTCTGGTGACCATGGACGTCTGCTCCTTGTACACCAACATACCCCATCGTGACGGAATAATGGCTATGGTTTCTGAATATGAGAAATTTGACTCATCGACAGGTGTTAGTGGTGCGGTACTGTCTACACTTCTTGAACTTGTACTAAATCATAACCATTTTGAGTTCAATGACAAGCACTTCCTTCAGGTCAGTGGCACTGCAATGGGCACAAAAATGGCCCCGAACTTTGCGAGCACCTTTATGGCATCCCTTGAAATCCCGTTTATAGAGGGGCGCACCTTGAAACCTTTGTATTACCGGAGATTCTTGGACGATATATTCATGGTATGGAACCACGATGAGGGTAGCCTTCTCCGGTTTATATGTGACTTCAATGAACTCCACCCATCAATTAAGTTTACACATACCATTTCCAAAACTAGAATTAACTTCTTGGACGTCACTGTCTCGATCGAAAATGAACGCCTGACAACAAACCTTTACAAAAAGCCTACAGACCGACATATGTACCTACACTTCAACAGCAGCCATCCAAGACATTGCAAAACGGGTATTCCATATTCTCAGGCTTACCGGTATCGAAGAATATGTACCGACATACAGGAATTTGACAAACATGCAGGATACCTAAAGCATGCCCTATCACAACAGAATTATCCCGAAGACATTATTGACGATGCTATACTACGTGCTCGCAACGTGAACCGGAATACCATAATTAAGGAGCCAAAAACAGTATCAAAAACAACTTCTCAAACAAATCTTGTGCTAACTTACTCCTCATCAGTGCCACGAGTTAATAACATACTTTCCCGCCATTTCAATATAATCAAGCAAAGCAAACGATTAACTTCCATCTTCGCGGAACCACCTCGCGTGGTGTACCGCAGGGATAAAAACCTGAAGGACATCCTTGTCAGAGCCAAAACAAGCCCTGCTAAAATTGAACCAGGGTGCCACCCCTGCGGCAAAGCTCGGTGCAAAGTATGCCCCCACATTGTCACAACATGTGAATCAAAAGCAAGCTCCTCAGATTTCAAATTCAAAATCACAGAAAACCTTAATTGTGACTCCAGTAATGTGATATACATGCTACACTGCAATGCCTGCGGGCAAGAATACATTGGCCAAACAGACACGCCGTTTCGACTGCGGTTCAATAACCACCGGTACCACACCACTGCGCTGCCGAACCTACCCTTATCCAGACACTTACGCCTGCCAAACCACAGCTTTGAAGATATCAGCGTAACCCTTCTACAGTCGGGTTTTCGAAACACGCGGGAGCGCGAACAACGAGAGGCATATTTTATTTTCAAATTTAGAACATTAATATCCGGCATCAACGAAGACCCTGGCAGACTCTCCTGCCTCCGAGAGGTGAACCAAGATGTTTTTGGCAATAGGGAAACATAAATTGAGACCATGCTTGTTTCTTGATTGGCTCGTACGTCTGCAGTGTCCTTCCTTTCCTTTTTTTCTGTTTTTTTTCCTTTTTTTTCCTCTTTTCTTTCTTTTTTCTTTCTTCTTTTTTTTTTTTCAAATTTGTAGAATGTGCGGTGCCCACGCTCCCCTACCACTTGGGGGCTATTGACAAGGAACGAGCGGACATGAAAGGTAAAGAGCCGACCCATTAAGGGGACGCTCTTGCCTCCACGTGTGGCGGCGCAGACTCGTCCCGGCCGCCGCGGCGACAGCTTTGGGTGGCCCTCCGCACCACGAGGACCGGTAGACACGAGATCATAAGCGGATGTGGACGCTCAACGACCCTCGACTGTGGACAATTTTTCTTAATTTGTCGTGTTGTGTTGTGTCGAGGGTGTTCTGTTTTTTTTTTTTTCCATTTCCTCTTAGATGTTGTCGAAGGCGAGTGGACGCCGCTAGAGACGTTAGTTTAACTCAACCCCTGACGAAGGGAGGTCCCCTCCCGAAACTGTTGGGAACTAAATAAATATTTTATCCTTGTTGACAACGCCTCCGTTGTGTTACAACCCATTGCTGAACCAAGACAACTGGCCCATCGAACTATTATTCTCACTGACTATATATATATATATATATATATATATATATATATATATATATATATATATATATATATATATATATATAAGGAAAAACGTCAGAAAATATACCGTGCAAAACCAACGTGCGTCGTACTCTCTTTTGTTCCTTATTCTACCGGGGCCAGCGTTATTTCCTTGCTGCAACTATATATATATATATATATATATATATATATATATGTATATATATGCGCAGCTGAACCAGCACGAGCATCAACCACAACAACCGTCTTCGTCGTCTTTCCTCTACCAGTGACCATATTTGTTGTCACTACAATTTATATATAAGAAAAAAACGGGTACACGCATGAGAGAGCAATACTTGTATGCCTTACGTTTCGGCCGTGCCACGGCCGAAACGTAAGGCATAAAAGTATTGCTCTCTCGTACGTGTACCCGTTTCTTTCTTACACAAAGCCAACCCATAGAGCTTTCCTGCGGAATATATATATATATATATACATATATATATATATATATATATATATGTATATATATATATATATATATATTGAGAGCATTGTTCATACCCTTCATCACCTCACCTGTACATACTCATCATCACCTCTCTGGCCTGGGTTGTGGGGCGGAGGCTGGACGAATAAAAAGAAGTGTCTTGCGGCCTAAACGTTGCCTTACAAGTGGTGGATTGTGCTGCCCGGTCCCTCAATCCTCTCGCTCTACCGGTGCCTCTACGACTCCCACTCCAATACACCCCTGGAGCTCCGTTCCGGACGCCGTTTGTGCCAACAGACCTCGGCAATGTCACAAGGCGAAAGCTCTAACGCTGGCGCATCCTCGACACTTGCGCCGATGGGAACCCCTTCCTGCTTGGTAACCACCCCTCAGAAGGATCCGCCAGTGTTCGCTGGACTTCGTGGAGACGATGTTGACGACTGGTTGGAGCAGTACGACCGCGTGGGTGCACTCAACCACTGGGACGACCCTGCCAAACTCGCTCGCGTCGCCTTCTACCTGACTGGTGTAGCAAAGACGGTTTTTCAACCACGAGCTGGACTTCGTAGACTGGACCGCCTTTAAACACCAGCTACGACAGATTTTCGCAAACCCTTCCATTCGGTCAGACATCGCGAAAAAGAAGTTAGCGGAGCGTGTACAGCAAACCGGTGAGTCGTACACTTCTTACATAGAAGATGTCCTCGCCCTTTGCCGCCGCGCGAACAACTCAATGACCGAGACTGACAGAGTGCGTCACCTGCTCAAAGGCATTGGGGCTGCGGCATTCAACGCCCTTGTAGTGAAGAACCCCACTACAGTTTCCGAAGTCATCGCCACGTGTCAGCGCCTTGAGGAGCTCCATCTGCTACGCTTGCAGCCTGACACATCTCATGTTAGCGCAACAAATGACAGTGACCTACGAGCGTTGATTAGGTCCATCATACGCGAGGAACTTCAAGCACAAGCTACCGCTAGCCCTTTTGAGCTCCGTACGACGTCTCCTGGCAGCAGCCTCCGCAACATCATCAGGGAAGAGCTGCCGCCTCCGAACGCATGGCGCCCACCTCGCCCAGTTTGCTACTATTGTGGAATCCGTGGCCATATTTCCAGGTTTTGCCGACGCCGTCAACAGGACGAGAGACGAGGTTATGACTACTACGAAAGAGACGAGTTTCGTTCAGCGGTTCCACAACACGGTCACTCCTACCAACGCTACGAACGTCGCTCACCATCTCCGCAGAGCCTCGACGAAGCCGGTGGTTCCCGTTTCTCGCGTCGCCGCTCTCCGTCACCGATGCGCCGCTCCACTTCTCCCCTTCGACCAGCTACTTCGACCACCCCGGGCCATCGCCCGGAAAACTAAATAGTGCAGCTTCGGGAGGGAAAGCTGCATCTTTCGGACTAAGTGAAACTCCTCCGCAGCGGCCCTCAAATGTACTGTTAGTTTGTGTTGAAGGTGTATGGACCCAAGCATTGGTAGACACGGGTGCAGCGCTCTGCGTCATTAGTATTGAACTGTGCGCTCGCTTACGAAAAGTAAAAACGCCTTATACTGGACCTCCCCTTCGGTGTGCAAATGCAGTTCTTGTTCAGCCCATCGGTGTGTGCACAGTGCGAGTTTTCATCGACGGCATACTTCATCACATTCAGGCTCTCGTTCTGCCGTCATGTACCCACGCACTTATTTTAGGATGGGACTTTCTGTCTTCAGCATCGGCCGTGATATCCTGTAGTCAGCGAGTCGTTCATATGGCGGACACGGAATTTGCATCTGATGACGACGCTCGCAAACTACATTTCGTCACGGCGGCCGATTGTACCATTCAACCTGGCGACGAGAATGTTCTCACGTTGACGTCCGATGCAATCGTTAGTGGTGATGTGTTTCTCGCTCCATACGATCGGTGGCTGTCCGGTGGGATTGTAATTGCGCCCAGCTTGGTCAGGTTTCATGACAGCAGAGCGTTGGTCACTGCACGTAACACTACATCTCGGCCACTTGTTCTCTCCCAAGGTACCGTGGTGGCCTGCTTTGCTGACACCCAACCTCTTGCCTTGATGACTCTTCACACAGATGTACCACTGTCGCCAACTACTAATGATGACCATGCGACGACCACAACTTTAACTGCCACCATCAATCCTGACCTCCCTGCGGCGCATAAGGAAGCTCTCTTAGCACTACTTCGAAAACACAGTGCTTCTTTTGACGTCCGCTCCAAGCTTTTGGGGCGCACTTCCGTCGCAGTGCACCGCATCGAAACCGAGGGCAATTCGATTGTACGCCGCCGCCCATACCGCGTATCATCCGCAGAGCGCAAGATCACCGAAGACAACGTCACTGACATGCTGAAACGCGACATCATTCGGCCATCGTCCAGTCCTTGGTCTTCGCCTGTTGTTCTGGTCCGGAAAAAGGACGGCTCGGTACGATTTTGTGTCGATTATCGAGCGCTTAATAAGATCACGCGCAAAGACGTATATCCGATGCCGCGAATTGACGACGCCTTGGACTCACTTCAGGGCGCTGAATATTTCTCAAGTCTCGATCTCCGCTGAGGGTATTGGCAAATACCTATGCATGAAGCGGACAAGGACAAGACGGCCTTTGCAACACCCGATGGCCTCTATGAGTTTAACGTAATGCCCTTCGGTTTATGCAACGCTCCGGCAACGTTTGAGCGTATGATAGACACAGTTCTTCGTGGCCTTAAGTGGAAAACCTGCTTATGTTATCTGGATGATATCGTCATTTTTTCTTCCACTTTCCGTCAGCATCTTGAGCGGTTGGACGAAGTTTTGACGTGCATTTCTAACGCCGGGCTGCAACTGAATACGAAAAAGTGTCATTTCGCCAGAAAGAACATCATAGTGTTGGGCCACCTTGTTAGTAAAGAGGGTGTTCGCCCAGATCCTGACAAGGTAGCTGCTGTGACTCGCTTCCCTCGTCCTGAAAATCAAAAGCAATTACGAAGTTTCCTAGGCCTGGCGTCTTATTTTCGCCGTTTCATCCGCGACTTCGCCTCTATCGCGTCGCCACTGCACAAGCTGCTGACGTCGGGCACAGCCTTCACTTGGACAACCGATTGCGACATCGCTTTTGACACCCTCAAGGCGGCGCTGATATCTGACCCCGTCCTCTGTCACTTCGATGAGCAGGCTCCTACCTGCCTGCACACCGACGCTAGCGGCCATGCCCTCGGTGCCGTCCTCCTGCAGCGTCACACCACAGGCCGAGAGAGAGTCGTAGCCTACGCCAGCCGTGCACTTACGAATGCGGAACAAAATTACTCAATCACAGAACAGGAGTGCTTGGCTGTAGTTTGGGCCGTACAGAAATTCCGCCCATATCTTTACGGACGTCATTTTACCGTAATTACGGACCACCACGCGTTATGCTGGTTGTCAACACTAAAGAATTCATCCGGACGCCTCGGCCGCTGGGTGCTCCGGCTGCAGGAGTACACATTTGACGTTGTGTAAAAATCTGGAAAAAAACACCAAGATGCTGATGCCCTCTCCCGTTGCCCTCTCCCACTGCCATCGTCTCTGGACCAGCCTCTTCATTGCGCCTCTAATGATGAGGCTCAGCTTCCGCTTACGTTATCAGAACTAGCGGTTGCTGGCACGCTGTCTTCGACTCGCTACACTCAGTTGGCCTCCTCTCAACAGCAAGATCCATACTGCAATCGCATTGTGCAACGCCTCTGCGGAAAGTCTCCACCACCTAATGCCAGGTTGCGCCGACAACTCAGGCAATTCAAACTTGAAAACGACGTGCTGCATCGGTACGTTTACACTGAAGATGGACATCGGTGGGTACCCGTACTTCCACGTTCACTTCGTGAGCAGGTCCTTGAGGCCTTTCACGACGACCCCTCTGCTGGCCACATGGGATTCCATAAAACATACAGCCGCATCAGGAGCCGCTTCTTCTGGCCTGGCCTCTCCACGTCGGTTGCCAAGTACGTCTCTCCTTGCGCACTATGTCAACGGCGCAAGCGGCCGACTTCACCTCCTGCTGGCTTGCTACAACCAATACCATGTCCCGAGGAACCATTTGCCATTGTTGGAATGGACCTAGTCGGGCCTCTTCCCGTAACGTCGGCAGGATATCGCTGGATCGTGACAGCGGTTGATCATCTCACGCGGTACGCAGAGACCGCTCCTCTGCGCTCTAGCTCTGCCTCTGACGTGGCCACCTTCTTCCTCGAAGACGTTGTCTTGCGTCATGGTGCGCCCCGCGTCCTAGTTAGCGATCGCGGCAAGACTTTTCTGTCCGCAGTTATTGAAGAACTGCTTAAAGCTTGTGGCACCGTTCACAAGACAACATCAGCATACCACCCTCAAACCAATGGCATCACAGAGCGATTCCACCGCACGCTAATTGACATGATATCCATGTATATTGGACCAGCTCACGACAACTGGGACACCATCTTGCCATTTGTGACATTTGCTCACAATACCGCCGTCCAACGCACTACTGGCTATGCACCATTCTACCTCGTTTACGGCCGTTCGGCGCCGTTCACGATCGACGCTACGTTCTTCCGCACATCCACTGACAATCCCGCAACGCTACCCGAACAGTTCATCTTGAGACTTGAAAAATGTCGGCAACTTGCTCGGCTCAATACAGAAGCTAGTCAGCACGATCGCAAGCAGCGGTACGACAGCTCCCATCGCGACGTCTCTTTCCATCCTGGCGACGAAGTGCTCCTTTGGACGCCTACACGTGTTCCCGGACTGTGCGAAAAGTTTCAGTCGCGATTCCTTGGACCCTACATAATTAATGAGCAAACATCCCCTGTAAACTATCGTGTCACTCCCGTTGCGGCTTCTTCCGATCGTCGCTGCCGTGGTTCTGATGTAGTCCACGTTTCGCGAATGAAGCCCTTCGTTCGACGTCTCTACCCAGTTTAAGTCGCGGCCAGGCTGGCCGCTTCGGCGCACGGGGAAATTAGTGTGAGCATTGTTGATACCCTTCATCACCTCACCTGTACATACTCATCATCACCTCTCTGGCCTGGGTTGTGGGGCGGAGGCTGGACGAATAAAAAGAAGTGTCTTGCGGCCTAAACGTTGCCTTACAAGATATATATATATATATATATATGTTTATTTATTTATTTATTTATTTAATCTTCGAATCTGGTTATTATTGCGATAGCCATTATATGGGCACTCTCGGCTGGTTTTTGCCGTCTGTGTTGGCGTCGCTGTATATATATATATATATATATATATATATATATATATATATATATATATATATATATATATATATATATATATATATACATATATATATATATATATATATATATAGGGAAAAGAATCACGCGGACCCCGATAGAATAAGGAACAAGAAAGAAAATACGACTCGTTGGTTTGGCACTGTATATTTTCACTAACGTTTCGTCCTTAATGCGAAGAACCCATTTCAGCTTTGAGATTTCGAAAAAGCGGCCTCTATTAATTATTGTGGCGTAATGAAGTTCAGGCAAATTCAATGGCGAAACCGAAACCCAAGCACCGATGTGCGCAACAAGCAGACGACTAGAATGACGTCACTGTTCAAGACAACGGTTACAGAGCTGCAGTGCGTCCCCGTTCGCTAACGTATGTTCGTCATGCGTGCTACTACTGCAAGCGCAGCCCACACACTCACACCAAGAAGTCAATTGACGTCTCAGACGAATGTGGCAGTTGCGCTCTTCCGTGTTTCGGTTTCGGTTTGGCCGCTGAATTTGCCTGAACTTGATTACGCCACAATAATTAATAGAGGCCGCTTTTTTGAAATCTCAAAGCTGAAATGGGTTCTTCGCACGAAGTACTTCAATTCTCCCTTTGGACTTAACCACCTAACTCAACTTTCTTAATTACTGTCCCAAATCATGTCTACAACCATCTTAAGATGCCTGCCGCTACAGAAAAACAACTGTGAAGACAGCGAGCAAATACCGCATTTTCCTGATTTTTTTAAAATAGTGGACACATTTCTTGAAACACCCTGTATATATATATATATATATATATATATATATATATATATGTGTGTGTGTGTGTGTGTGTGTGTGTGTGTGTGTGTGTGTGTGTGTGTGTGTGTGTGTGTGTGTGTGTGTGTGTGTGTGTGTGTGTGTGTGTACGGGCGCGAAGGTGCGCTTTAAAGGTCGTCTCTCCACGCGTTGCAAGGCGCGCGCCCTTATCTCGTTATCGCGGCGGTTTGTACGTCTTGTGCTGGCTTTGAAATTCCAGAGAGCACGAAGGTCACTTCGCTCGCTGCAGCGGCCGCGTTTGCGAAAGAAGCGTGCTGCTCAGCCACTAGAAGTAACTGTCGCAGATGTTCGCGCTCGGCCGTGTACTTAGATTTATACTCTGTTTCAGAAGTTCCCTTCAGTACTGTGGAAGCTACAGGGCCCATTAGCCAATAGGAAGGGTGATTAGTCCCTGTGTATGTTCTTTTCGTGCGACCTTTCTGCTTGAGGAGTGAGCTGCAAGTTTCGAGCTGCTTGCCGTTCTTGGCGTGACAATACACTTTGTTGCTATAACATTCATTCCTTCGCCCTTGGGATGAAACAATGCACAATAAATGCTCAAAGACCTCTGTGAAGACATCTTTCACTTTCGTGTTTTACCGATTCCTATGACAAAGGGATGCCATGATTTGGTTTTTCAGCTTTCCTGCTCTTTTGCAGCATCGGCATGATGATTCTTCCGAGGGGGGTATTGCCAGTCGCCATTATCTGTATCTCGATATTTAATTGGGTTTTACCCACAGCATGTGAGAGGGACGTGACGAAGAGTCCCGACCTGCACCACTATTGTATCAAATCGTTAGGTCCGGTATGCGCAGGCCGTGCAGCAATGTTGGGGAAGCTTCGCGTTTCAGATGAATTGCGTTAAAATTGCGCGCAGAATGTTCCCCAATTTTTTATCATCAATTTCGCTATTTCGTTCCTTGTAGTGCCTTGTCGTTCTTCCTTTCCATGTCCGCAAAAGAAAGCGCTACTTTTTTTCTCCTAGTAGAAGCTAGACCGCGACCAACGGGCGAGGAGTTCCAGGGCTTATTCGTCTATTCTCGACGGGGCAGAAGAGTGACGTGTTCGCACTCGCACCGTTTTACTCAGGATCATGTTCGCGAGCAGCTGCGCCTTTTCTTGTCTCGGTAATTCTTCTTGACTTGCGCAGGCGTACTAACAGTTTATTAAAACTTGTTGTTGGGCTAGTTGGTAACTCGTCATACTGTAAGTAATTTAGCGCAACTTCGTAATCCCTCGAAACACCCACACATTCACACACGCTCACACTCAAGAAACACACACCACACATTTGTGTGCGGTGTTTGTTTCTTGTGTGTGAGCGTGTGTGAATGTGTGAGTGTTTCGAGGGATTACGAAGTTGCGCTAAATTACTTACAGTATTGACAGTTGCTAGTGCTCACCGTGGTCGGGGCGTTATCGCCGCCGCGATCAAAAAGAGCACATTGAGATGGCCTTTGAAAATGCGAGGAAGAAAAGAAAAATCACGCCGTATTTTTCAGCCCACAAGAAATGCACAGGGAATGGAGGAAAAACAAACGAAACAAAAGGCTTAGCACGGTGGTGCGCGAATAAACGATTCACATAGAAAGGTACACGAAACACAGCGCAAACCTTTCTATGTGAATCGTTTATTCGCGCACCACCGTGCTAAGATGAGTTACCAACTCGCCCAGCAATGCGTACTTCTGAAACAAAAGGCGATGGGAAATTCCAACCAACGTCCAGAGTGGGCGTCCGCATGCCTGCGACCTCCACCGACCAGGCGAAGAAGACCACGTCCTCCCTCGACAGCGGCCAGGTGAGTGAAGGCGCCAGGAGATGTCGTGCCATCCATTTCTATCTACGTTGTCTAGCCACATCTACGTTTCACGCTTGCCTGCTCTCTGTGCGCTCGAACCGGACCAGGGGCAGATATAGACAAGTTTTCTTACGTGGCGGCAGACCATTTGCCCGTGATCATTATGAAGCCACCAGGTCCCATGATAAGGTCATTATGCTTGACGACACGATAACTTCCTGTCTGGAAAATTAAAATATTATGCGTGAGACAAATCAAACACTTACGTAAGGCACATCACACACAAAGAGAAAATAAAAGTGCGCAGCTTGCACTTGTGGCCCAAAGCTGGAACCAACAGCGGAGCTAGTGTACGACCTAGCTAAGTTTTGCTAGAGATGCTAAGTTTTTGCTAGTACGTCGGTTACTCACAGTACGCATGTGTCACGTGCTTCTGGCGGGAACATGACACGTGGACTAGTGAGGTGCTTTAGTTATACGGAATAATGTAGCTGACTGGGCTAGTTGGTCATTCATAATGAAGCTAAACATCGCAAAAATATCACGGCCACGAAGAGCAAACACACAAGACAATAATAATATCTGGGGTTCAACGTCCCAAAACCACGATATGATTATGAGAGACGCCGTAGTGGAGGGCTCTGGAAATCAAACCCGTGACCTTCGGGTCAGCAGCCAAGCACCATAACCGCTATACCACCGCGGCGGACAACACACAAGACAAGCGCTAACTTCCAATTGAATCTTTATTGGCATGAAAACTTCATATAAGTGCTGATGCGGTGGCTGGTAACGATGAAGAATTTTGACTGAGCTCTTTGTAATGGCTTGGAAGCATTCAACGACCCACTTGTTACGCAATTCGTGCGGCGCCTGGTTACACAATTTGCATCGTGTGACGCCTGGTTGTTATTTTACTTTTCTACCACACTATATTACATGTGTTAACGTGGCTCCTTCCCGACATAACGCATGGGGTCTTTGCGCGAAGGAGTATCGAGCACCGGCAAGGCCCTGTGGTAGAATATTAGGCTGCCACGGAGAGGACCCAGGTTCGAACCCCGTTCGATCCCGAATATTTTTTTTTATTTTAGGGGCGAAGCTCCTTAGGGTGTGGGTCTGTCCCTCCTCTGTAGTCGTAGTAGTAGTAGGTAGGTAGGTAGGTAGGTAGGTAGCCACGTGTAGTGGAATGTACCCACTCCACGTGATAAAGATGACGATGACGCAGTATAGTGGAATGTACCCACTACACGTGATAACGATGAAGTATAAGCGCGTTCCAGTATAGTGGAATGTACCCACTACACGTGATAACGATGAAGTATAAGCGCGTTACAGTATAGTGGATTGTACCCACTACACGTGATAACGATGACGATGACGCTGATGACCATGAAGTATAAGGGCGTTGCAGACCACACATTCTCTTTCTGCCATGGATGAAAACTATCGAGCTTCGCCCACTCATCATCATTCACTTCGTGGATATGGCGTGATTTTTTTTCTTATTTCGCGCGATAGCGGTTACGGACACCGGCGGCGGCCGACAACTCAGCGCCAGAAACAGCCCTTGTTGTGATCTCATAACAGCTTTCGCTGTAAAAGAACACGAACAGGAAACAAGACGTGCTGACATGAAATCAGCAAAAAACGTTAACATTTATGGTGGCCTGGAGCGCAAAAGATTACTTCAGTTGAAATTTATTAAATGCGAATCATTTCGTTGAGTACTCCAGGCGCTTCTATCTATCTATCTATCTATCTATCTATCTATCTATCTATCTATCTATCTATCTATCTATCTATCTATCTATCTAGCCGCCTAGGTCTGGGTGCTCTCGTGATCACCCCCTTTGGGGTAAATCAAAATTAGTATGGGAGGGTAAGATGGTTTGACGAATATGACTCGCCGGTCATGACATGAATAATGTGACAATCCCGTCGCGTACGTCGTCAAACCCTTTCCGCCAGACACGTGTGACACATACCCATATATCACGGGCGGGTATGTGCCACAGCTGATTGACAGTTTATATCTACCCAGGAAAGGCCAGAAGAGACATTGGTAATTTTAACGCGAGAGAGTTAAGAAAAAGCTGACATCGGCAGCGCTTGACCCGACGAGTGTAAAGAATAAATGTCGGGGTCCCAGCAGGAATTGAACCCAAGCATCCTGCGTGGCAATCAAGTATTCTAGCACAGAGCCTACGCTAGGTCTCGGAACTGCTTTTCAAGCAGACCCTAATGTTCGTGAAACGTCAATTGTGGTTGCAGTGCTGGCTATACAGTTTTATAAACGTTACATATGTACTCCTATGATACAGCCGTCACGTCGGGTTAACGTCAGTTGTAGTTAAGCGCCACCAACTCAAGTGGATTTATGTAGTAGCGTCCAGGGCTATCATCCTCGCGAGCACAAGCGCTACATATCAGCTTTCCGCTTCTGGTGTTGGTAACCCCCATGTTGCTATTGACATCGTTACGCAACTGTAAATAATAGGTTATATAAAACATATGCGACTGTAAGACATGCCTGTGCGTACAACATTTGTACATATGTTTAGCGTCACATCGTAACGTTTCGCTCGATAAAACAATTACAACACAGTCACCTTCCCTCCGCATACTTCGCATAACATCGATTCCCAAGGTACGTGGGATCTGCCAAATATTTTATTTCAGCTACCAGTAACTGCCTGGGTGAAGTAACTGATGAACTGCTAATAAGTTATCGATTATTTTTACGTTACTTTCCTTCAAATCCAAGCACTTCTTTTCCTACTCACACCGCAAAGGTTGTTTATGACGTGATCTTGCCCAATATAGTGCGGCTTAGACTTGAAAATCTCTTAGGTTGTGGACAAGGCCCCCCGTACGGTAGCCGAAACATCTGTTATTTTAAAGTTCTCTTTGGTCGGTGTCTTCCTTTTACTTTTGACCACTGGAAAATCTTGTAGTTTCGAAGTTCCGCGCGTCGCACCAGAGAACTCGCGCCCGATAGCTGGTGCTTATCACTGCTACGCTACGTGGGACGGGTATCTAAGGGACTAACAAACCTCCGACATACATTGTGCGCTAGAAAAATATAAAAGTGCGTTCTCAGTTAAGTAGCGTCAATGGTAGCATATACGTAGTCTGTTTCAGCACTTCCTTCAAAGACGCAACGAACCTTAACTAACGTCGCAAACACCGAGGCACGTTGAGCAAAGTCGGTGAAGAAAAGTCGGGGCTATGCAATGGCAACAAAACGAGACCATTGCGGGATGCCCAAATGTAAGACTGGTACATACCACAGCTGCGGGCGTGCAACTGATGTTCCTGCCAAATATAAATGCTAAAATTGGCATCTTCTGTTGCGAGATTCTCTTGCAACAGAAAAAAAGTAGCGGAATTGCAGTGTTCGGTAACGAGTAAAATCTAATCGATTAATTGTTAATACCATGGAGTGCAATTCATTGCTGGTAATAAAATACATGTAATTCAAAAGGGTTGAAACTTGGGCGAGTTAGTATGGTAGCAGAATTGAAAATTTGAGCCCATTGTATCACCTGCGGCTGTTCCCCTTTCTTTGTCGATACTTAAAAATCTGTCTAGAGACGCGTGATACCAAGAGATGCGTGAAATTATTGAAGCCTTCTACATTGAAAGAATGAGAGAGCTAGGCTCGCTCCAGCCAGCCGTCTATGCCTGTGTTTCACAGGGAATACGATTACCTCCCCAGCACGAGCGTTGATGCCAAGTAGTTGGTTTTGGGCGTTCTTTGCCCATTTCCTACTTTTATTATCTGTTCTTTACTGGCATTTCATAGGATATAATACAGGAAAGTGGCGCAACACAGGACAAGGACGGAGTCGAGGGAACAAGTACAGGTGCGCACCACCAACTGATCTATTTGTGAAACAACACTCAATATTGTGAGCGCTGACTATGTTCATCGTCTTCATCTGTATATACAAACCACTGAGATCATCATCATCGTCTGTCACGCGGGCTGCTCCGCTTTCATCTCGCGAGTCTGGATTAAAATACATCCTTGCTGGACGTCGTCTCATAAGTGGTGGAGGTGCTGGGTAACAGCACGCACCCTACTCGCACAAAGTCGCACACAACCTTAAGAAAGTTGCTTCGAGATATGACGTTCCCGTATTCTTTTCAGCTCCATAAAAATTATCTAGCGTGTATAGGCGTGTAATGAAAGCTGGTGATCTGAAACGTTGCTGCGATATAAAGCATGAGCATCCTTTTGGGGAGTGTTGTGTGGGTGTGGTGTACCAGATTCCGTTAAGCTGTGGTAACGCGTACATCGGCCAAATAGGCAGATGCATTAATGTCCGCTTACAGGAGCACGCGTTGTCCATCAAAAAATGGGACGGGTTCGCATATGCCGTCTCATTGTACCATTGTTTACTTCTACAAAGATCTTAAAACGAAGTCGTGATGCTGTGGCAAGAGAGTTAGCGTAGGCTTATTTTATCAAAATGTTCGGCAGTAGGTGTGTCAGCGTGCCGTCGATAGTTTTGCACGACAGTGAATTTGTTTTTTTGCAAGATCACTTTTGATGTCAGCCTTTTGCGCAGGGGCGTGCTGTTATTTATATTGAGTGTTGTTTAAAAAATAAATCAGTTGGTAATGTGGGCCTGTACTTGTTCCCTCGACTTCGTCCTTGTCCTGTGTTGCGCCACTTTCCTGTCTTATAACTATGCACCAACTAGCCCAGCAACTACTTTTTTTCATACGATATGATGTTTGTCGGCATACGGATTTGAATCGCTTACACATTTCCTTTGCTTCGATAAAAGTTCACCTGTGAGCAGGCGCTCGTCCTGATTTTTCTCGTCTTTTAATGCGATAGCAATTATATGGACAGTACCGACGGGCTTTTGACGTCGCCGTCGCCGTCATGTCCTGTATAAAGCCCAGATTGTTAAAAAAACATGGTTGATCCCTCCGCCATAGGAATCGGTATAACACGAAAGTGAAACGTCTCCTTACAGAAGTAGTTGAATGTTTACTGTACATTCATATAAGATAGCTTGCACAACGTCTATTAGTGTTTGACAGTTAGGGCACCGTTTAACGTGGATGCATCCACGTTGGCGCTTGGTGGTACATCTGTATCCGGACGACTAATGTCCATGATCAATGACTAAACAGGCCCTTGTGGTCATAGATGCTTGGGGTAGCTGTACGGTTAGAGCGGAATTAGAGAAAGCGGTGTGACAGCCAGAACAGCGCCACTGATTGGACGCCGAACTTGGGCTAAGGTCGCCTACTCGCGGCAAGTTAGAGTTATATTGAACAACGCTGCCAGACCAGAGGGAAACGCAACGCGCGTCGTGTCTTCCCCGTTGGCCGGCTGCAATTTTTCGCGGGGGCAGATAGGAACGCGGAGGTACAGCCACGCCAAGCACTCGCGCGTCGTAGAGCTATTTTTGGTATGGACGGATGCTATGAGCGAGGAAGACGCTAGGGGGTAAGGTCGCCACCTGGCCGTGTGTTAATGCGTCGACGAAATTGTACTTTTCCTATTCGAAACGCGCCGAATGGGACGAACGCGTAGAAACGACGCTTTGAAAGAATTAATCGTGCATTTCACGGTCATAATGCATTACTTCACTTTACCAAGAGCAATGTGACAGGATACTGGTAGATATAAAAGGCTTTTTTTAAGCCTACAGAGTATGTGACCGTGGCGCAGTGGATAGCGTGCCCGGCATTTCTTGTCGCGGACCAAGAGGTCGTAGGTTCGACTGCCGTTGACGGAACTTTTTTCTTTGTCTTCTGATCATGCGTATTTTTTCGACGTCATTTCCGTGACGGAAATACGTCACTCAAATCTTGGTGGACCCCGGCATAAAACACTTTCGTGTTAAAAAAACCCAGCGCAGCGTGCGTTCTACCTGCGGTTGATATCGAGCGAGCGGGGGCGACGTACGCGCCTGAAGCGGAGATCAAACGAGCCGGCCCATCTCCGTCGCTCCGAGGCGCATGCGATAAGATCACCCCGCCTGTCAGACCGGACGTCGAATGCTCAAGCCGAGAGGAAACGCCCCGCGCGTCTTTAACGAGTGTGAAAAGACGCGAGGGGAGAGGGGAGGGAGGGTTCCCCTCGAGCAGCAACTGGCGACCTTTGATTTTACGAGCGCGGTCGACGCTGGCGCGAGCGTTATCTGGCTCTCTCGGCAGCCGTCAGCGGTATTGAATTGAATGGAATTGAAATTTATTCCGCAACAAGAACACGTTACGAGGAGGGCAGGTAAAAGCTGTTGAGTAGCCCTGACCCCCTGGTACACAGGGTAGCACAGAAGACGTGCGGCTAAGTACAACCAAAATAAAAGAAGAGTATGTTTCACAATGTGCTTTAAAAAACAAAAACAAAATGAAAGATTACAATGCAGGCATAAGAAAAGGTAGTCGCCAGATCACATCATTACACAACACTAATCGCAGTTGTTTTGGTGATATCCTAGATATGTCAATGTTATGTTCCCCTAGTTATGCGGAACATAACTAGGGAACATAACAGTATGTGCTGCGCATTCAACGCGAAGAGATGGTACGAAAAGTGTGCCTGGGACGGCCGTATTCTCTTAAACAAGCGTTTTCTATAGTTGCGTGAGATGGGATCCAAAAGAGTTAGCTTCCAGCCTCACTTCGTATAACATTAAAATGTGTTGCTATCGCATTCAATGTTTCACCCTATGGGAACCACGCGCACCGGCTATCCAGAGATAGCGCCATGGGTTGCGCAGTGGCGGTGCGCGTGGCCCACCTGCGCTGTTCAAAAGCGACAGCCTGCGCGCTGCCCCGGGGAGAGGTGACTTGACTGCCGAGAAGGACGGATGCTGCCACCCGCGCTGGCCGGTTGCTGCTGGCCGTGAACCGTGGTCGCCGAGAGTTCCTGGCCGGACCCTGCCGTATGCCGCGTTTAGTTTAATAAATTGTTGTTGTTTGTTTTGACCTGAAGCCTCCGTCGTCCTTGCTTTAACTACGGACGGGACGCAGCAAGCCCGAAACCCACAACCCTTACGTTGAAACTGCGACTTTTTGTTTTCTCCATTCTAACTCAAATTTCCAATTATGCAAATACATGAAGTCGATCACGTACAAGTTTCATTTAATCGCATTTACTTTTTTAAAAACTCCGACACTTCCACAGCACTGCCCGAGCAGCGTACCACGTCCATATGTGGGTACCTGCGCCGTTCCTAAACAAAGGCCTGTTCACGGTTCTTACGCTACTTGCTCCTGATTACAGATACTTACGGCTAGAACAGGGTCAGCAGCAGCTTGCGCAAAGTAGTGGTATTCGAATATTATGAACTCCGTGGCTTTTGACTGCTTTTCCTGATAGATATCTCTGTAGCTTTTGGTATCGCTATTATTTACTACTTTCGGATCGTAAAGTTCTTTCTCGTCAATAGTAGTCTAGAAAAAACAAACACAGCTCATGAACATTAACTACTCTGTAAACGAAGTAAAATGATAGTTTGCCACGAATGACAGGTCTTGAAGCTATACGCAATTACGTCAGGGTGTCATGGTGTGTCACGAAAGCAGACTTGGCAGTAATGAAATTACAGTAATGCAATTAGAACAACCAAATCACCTTTTACTAATTACCAGTTCGCAGAAGTAATGAATTACTTTTGTGAACTGATAATTTAGCGGTGTAATAAATCCGGCAATGTTGCGAAAATTATTCATAACTTTCTGATTTGCTTTTGACTAAAACGTAGCATGTTAACTGCCCGTGTGACACGAAAAATTTATCGATAAAGGAAAGAAAAAATAACAAATACAAGTTAGTGTGTGCCAAACCTCAGGCAAGGGAATGAAGCAGGCCCACAGAAAAGCCGTGTAGCATCCGAACTCAACGCTTTGAATAACGGTGCTGAAATGCCAGGGGCTCAAGGCAAGCGGTGTTAACGGTGGCTTCACTAACAGCTCAACAACAGGATGCGGTGCCCCCTCGAGAGAGAGGAGGATTTTCTTCAGACGCTGACCTTCCGCCACCCAACTATTGTTTAGGCAAGCAAGCTGAAGCAAGCCTCGAGACACGCTAGAGAGACGCATCATCAAAACAGAGATAAGCTGTCGCCACGACAGCTTAGCTTCTTATACCCAGAAAGAATGATGGCTTTTGTTAACATGATTTGATTACTTTTCAAAAGTAAAACTAGCGTAATGTGATTGCTTTCAGGCCGTTGTAATTTCTAAAGCAATATAATAAATATATGCATATTTACGAAACGTAATTGGTAATGTAGTTATTTTCGTCGGTCCCTACCAACGGCAGGTTGTCTCTTCATGCGCTTTGATTACTCCATATTAAATGCGAAGCATTTCTTAGCGAACTGCAGGCACTTTGAGCGTTTCTATCTATCTATCTATCTATCTATCTATCTATCTATCTATCTATCTATCTATCTATCTATCTATCTATCTATCTATCTATCTATCTATCTATCTTCGCCGTGAAGTGTCAAGAGAGGTCTGACGTCACGGGAAGACTGCAACTCGCGACGTACTAGCAACAGCTGCCTGTTCGCTGTCAGTCGCACGTGGTTCACGTAAACAACGATGAGGAAATTGTCGTCCAGAGAGACTGACAGCGATTTCTGTGATTTAGGCTGCATGCAGGGCACCAATTCCGCAAACCCAGTGAACTGTGTTCACTTGTCGTGACAATGTACATTGCGGTGGGGCTGGCTTGCAGATGCTGGGCGACGAACTTTAAAAACAAAGTAAAACATTTTGTACGCGTTGTCTGGCTCCGGTGCGTGGAGAGCGATCACAGGGCACACCATGGAAACGAAAGATGTCCCTTTTGGGGTGCCTCAAAATCGTGTCAGTACTCCTTTTAACTGCCCCACTGTGCTGCTCCGAGGGCTCTCGTTACCATGCCGACTCTGCTATCACTTTCTCAAAGCAGTAAAGTATACCCTCGCCGCCGTGCAGTTACGCGGAGGCCCCCTAGCCTCAGCTATCACTGCGGTCTTCCCCTCCACCTTCGAGAGGACGACGTAATCAGTACCAGAGGTCCGTGCTGCTGATCGACATGGGCGCGATGAATGAGCTGACGGTCTTCCGCCGCACACCCATCTTGAATGCTGTGGACATAGGTCGGAAGGCACTGAGATCGGGCTAGTTGGTATTGATCCATAGTTTCTGTAAGCGCGAAGGACACGAAACACGATCGAAGAACACAGGACAAGCGCTTGTCCTGTGTTCTTCGATCGTGTTTCGTGTCCTTCGCGCTTAAGAAACTATGGACATAGGTCGGAACTTTAAGGGTCTACTCATGACAAAGCGTAGCGCGAGGAAGACGAGACACAGGAAGAAATACACAGGACAGGCGCTAACTGGAAACTAAAGTTAATAACAAGAAAATCCGCTGTTTTATAGTTGGCACTGACGAAAAGAAATCACGTGAGCATCTCTTAACCCAAGAAAACAAACAAAACAAAAAGAAAAAGAAAAAACCTGATCATACGGATTGTAACCACTTGCAATCTAATCATACAGAAAGTAACAACTTGCAATCAACCAGACTACCAGGGTTATACACACGCTATTGACCCGACGATTACAAGTTTTTTTTGTAAGTATGCGTATTCCGCTTCGTGTAGATGTACTGACGGGTGACTGACACACGTGTTATTATCTTGTTTAATGGAAGCAGCCTCTACCATTTCTCTCACCCTCTGGTGCTTGTGAGCAAACTGGCTGCTTCCATTAAACAAGATAATACCATTTCTCTCACCCTCTGGTGCTTGTGAGCAAACTGGCTGCTTCTACACATGGTTCCCTTTAGCGGGAGATGATGTAATCTTTAAGGCGAAAGCCTTTAATGTCTCATGCTCACGTCCGTCCGGTGTCCGTGCGACCTCCGTCCGGCGTCCGTCCCTCCGTCTGTCCGTCCGTCTGTCTGTCTGTCTGTCTGTTCGTCCGTCCGTCCATCCATCCGTCTGTCCGTCCGTCCATCCATCCGTCTGTCCGTCCATCCGAGCTCTGGCACGGAGCCAGGTGGCCGCCGGGATGCGCAGACGGACGCCGGGATGCGCAGACGGACGCCGGTCGCGTCGGACTCTATAGCGCTCGCGCTTTGCTTGCGTAGCGTCGCTGGGCCCAGAGTTTGCAATCATTCTGACCGACGCCGTCTCAGTAGACTCAGGCGTTCACAGAATACACTTTCCAATTTACAAAGGGTCCGTCAATTTAAGAGCTGGAACGCGGATGGCGTTTGCACGATGTGCAAAGCGCGAGAAAATACTAACGCATGCGAACGGAGGAAGATGAGTCTCGCGTCTTGCTGCGATTCGCGGTAAAAAATTAAAGAAGAAAACACGCACCCATTCGGTTTGTGTCTTATCCCACTGAGAGTGTAAAAGAAAAAAGAGATGGCATAATCAGTGGAATGGCCACACGCTTTCGCCGAACACACTTTGGAATGTACAAAGTGTCCTTCAATTTTTTTTTATACTAATAAACACTATATTAATAAAGATCAGCTGCAAGTCAGCGCCTGTTGTCGTTTGTCTTCCTTTGTGTTCGTCTAAAATTCAGCGCTTCTTGCACATGAACCAACTTACGCAAGCCTTAACTCCGTAGCGAGAGATGAGACGTGAGACGTCCTGAAGACGGCCGACGTGGCCGTGCCGTTTTCTCGCCACTTTATTTCGAAAGCCAAGCGGAGCGGTGGCGGCTGCAGGCGTGTCGCGTGCCAACCGCCAGGCGCGTGAACTCGTTCTTCTTGCTTCGTCGTCGTCGTCTTCTCCCTGGTCGGATTGTTGTAGCCCGCACTAGTGCGCTACAGGGCCCCCCTTCTAGCGGGGAAGTCGCGGGTATGTTACAGGTGGCCAGAAGCAGACTGCTGAGCCGCGAAATGCACGCGGCGAGTATGGCAATCCGAAGTGATTGTAAGATGTGACGTTGTGGAAGTGTCGGTATCCAAGTACGCACGCTTGAGACGGTCAACGGAAACTGCATCTTCCCGGCCGTTGATGAGCAGGCGGAAGTGTTTAGGCGTGCGGTTGTAAAGGGCCATCATACGGGGGGGGGGGGGGGGGGGATGCAAGGGAGGTCGCACGGCATCGTGTGGCACAAAAACGTTTGTGTAGTGTTGTAGGTCAGGACTGACATACACACTACGGCATGTTCGTCGTTGTCGAGGAGGAACCACGGTACGCATAGCATTGCGCAGATGGTATGCGAAGTCTGAAACGGGCACCAAGGTTTGCATGCGACGCAGTAGGTCGGTAGGTTTGCGATCGCCAAACTCCTCTAATGTAAGGAGTTGCTGCAGTTGACGTTGTTCGCTGTCGGTAGTGCGCCTGATGAGCGTCTCCTTAAGGTGATCATAGGGATGATCGGCTGGAGGAGAGAGTAGAAAATCGCCAACGACCGCAGCAGTATGAGGCGGTCGTTCCGACGACATGGTCATACATGGTCAAATGCGAGGTAAGCCGATGACGACGGAACAATGACTCCACGGTGATGAACCAAAGTTCCGAGTTCGACGACCAGAACTCGGGGAGCTTGAGAGGGGAAACCTCGGGCTCGCGGAGTTGGGACGATGATAACGGTACCTGATGAGACGTCATGACTCTCTGGCTTCGGGAAGGACTACGAAGACTGCGGTGCTCGAGTTCCAGGCAGCTGTAGGCCAAGCGAAGCGGCTGAGGCGAGCGTAAATCAGGAAGCGAGAGCGAGAAGTCCGGGTCACCACTGTAGCGAGAGATGAGACGTGAGACATCGTGAAGGCAGCCGACGTGCCCGTGCCGTTTTCTCGCCACATTATTTCGAAAGCCAAGCGGAGCGGCGGCGGCTGCAGGCGTGCAAACCGCCAGGCGCGTGAACTCGTTCTTCTTGCTTCGCCGACTTCTTCTACCTGGTCGGATTGTTGTAGCCCGCACTAGTGCGCTACAACTTTAGCAACCTTTTACAGTAGAACCTCGGCGACACGATCACGGCTGGTACGAATGTCGGGGTGATACGAGTTTTCTTGTGGTCCCCACTCAAGGCCCATTAACCTGCAGTGTGATAGAGTACGGGTGTTGCGCATCGTGTTTCAATCCGCGATGTTTGATACGAACGTACGCTCCGTGCAGGTTAGAACAGACGCTGCCCGCGCTGCCGCGGTAGACACGGCAATCAAGAGCGGCCACGGGGGGCCCAAGCGCGGGCATTCGCATCGCGGTGCCAGTTCGTCATGATCACGAACTCCTAGAGGAGGTCGCGGTCAGCATCGGCCATCAGCGGCACGTGGTTTCCTCGTAGCATAGATTTGCATACAATTATCTGGCGCTGCGATCGTTGTACCATCATGGGAATGATGGGAAGTACAGGCTTCGAATAGGATAGAATTAGCTAGTGAACTGTCTACGGATCTTTTCCTGCAGTTTCAGTTTCGTTATTCGCGCAGTGTGGGTAGTGGGGTGCGGTGCAAAGCGCTCAAGCAGTGCCTGTGTTGTTCAAAGAGGCTGAAGACCGCCATGTCTCCCTGATTTGCTGCGACTTTGCAGCTTTACAGGTTATATATGACAGTTTCAGCGAAGCGTCGGGCACTCACCACTGCGCGTAGACGTAGCGTCCCATGCCAGTGCAGGATATCGCATAGAATTCATGTTATTTTTTTTCAGTGCATCTTGCCAAAACTCGTTCAAATCGACTGCGAAACGACGGCTAAGCTAAGAAGACGCACCGTCACGCTCCTCTGACTCGTCTTCGCAACAAAACGTGAGATGTGTTGGGGGCAGGCCACTTGGACAGGCGCACATGGCATCGCAGCAGACGATACGTTAAGTGTTTCTCACTCAACACAGTGCTGTTATTTCCATAAATATATAAAGCGTACTTCTGAGGGGAAAAACACGTTTCTTTGTTTTCAAGTGTTATAAAAAAGTAATTCACTAAATTCTGATGCCAAACCTGGAACACTATGGCAAAGCAGTCCAGGTTTCACTTCCATCTCACGGCCACGCAAAATTTTTTCAATAAGTTTTGCGTATAAAAGAATGAAGCAACTTTCAACTGGAAATAGCTTCATATCAAATTGTTTTACGATCGGCAAACAAGCGTCGCGAATCTCAAGAACGTAATCCATCCGAAGCAGATCCGAAGCCTGTACTGCGCATCATTCCCATCATAGAGTTTCCTAAAATTAACTAGAAGGGACTCTGGCGTTGCGATCGTTCAGCCACCATGGAAATGATGGGCAGTATATAGTGAACTAGAAGAGATGTAGTGGCACGAGCAGCTTCGCACAGGCGGCCCGTTTTCGCATGGATGCTATCAGATGGCGCCACTGCAACTTTTCATACTACTAGGGCGCGCCAACCTACGGTTTTTTGACGCAATAATTGCAGATTTCGATATTATCGGTGCTGCTATCTACACACACCAATTTCAAACATGCGACTAGAAATTATTTGCACATTTCTCGTAGTGAAAGGGCTGGTAAATCAATTACACCCAAACATTGCGTTACGCAAAATTGCTTTTTAAGGGCCCAGATTTTGAGAAACTCGCACCTGCGCTCTTTTTGCGATGCGAACGTCAAGAGAACGAAACATTCTTGACGCGATGAGAGTGTTGATTAGTTCCCATGGTAATGCGCAGCACCTAGCTGGGGGGGGTTGCCCACCCTCCCACCGCCACCGAAGACCCCCCTCACGCCCAACTTCACTCTCCAGATAAATTCTTAAGTGAAAAAATGGAGCCGTGTTGTGACATAAAATGCTGTAACTTCAGCTGCGAGTTGCTCAGAATGTTCTGGACATCCAAGTTCAATCTTCTTCTTTCGCTTAATGTGACTTTAAAACATCAATTCCATTGCCAGAATGCAATTCTGACTGATATCCTCTATGTCCATGGCTCCTTTGAAAACACAGCTTCCATGTGCATCTTGAAAAATATTGCGTGAATCAGACACAAAACACACTGCTTTTTCAGCACACAGCACCCCTTAAATATACACCTTTGCAGTAAATTCTCCTCCTAACGCTGTAAAACACACAGATTTTTTCAAGCCACATCTCTAGTGTTTTTTTTTTTTTTTTTCATTTGGAGAGATGTTGTGACAAACACAATGGCCTCGAGGCTCTGCAACTCAAATCGGCACCAATCCTTGGAAGGAGGTTCTATGGTCCGGAGATAGTCGAGTAAAATGAAGCACGGTCGGCTGCAGGCGAATCTTAATCCTCTGGTGCTCTAGGATCATCCTCGCCGCTGCAGGATCGGCACCTGCTTTGTTGGCACGCTTTTTTAGATGTGAAGCATCTTATGGCGAAGCTTAATCCGGTGGTGGTGGTGGTGGTGTGCGGCGTGACCACTCTTACTGCGCATGCGCAAACCCTTTAAAAAAGAATTTAAAAAAACCTCCTCTCCCCCTCTGGGCATCCCTCCCCGCGGTAACCACACCCTCACTGCGCGTGCGCCTCCCTCCTCTCTCCCCTCCTACGCTCCCCCCTCTCTCCTCTAGGCATCCCTGCGTGCAGCGTCCACACTCCCACTGCGCATTCGCGTCCCCCCTCTCTCTCCTCTCCTACGCTCCCCCCCTCTCTCCTCTAAGCATCCCTGCCCGCGGCGTCCACACTCCCCACTGCGCATGCGCATCCCCCTTCTCTCTCCTCTCCCTACACTCCCCCCCTCTCTCGCCTCGCGACGCCGACGCAGGCAGCGTCTGCTAGCGAGTTTCTTGGTTGAAAAAAATTCCCCATCTCCCGCTAAAGGGAACCATGTGTGGATGCGAAGCAGCGGGGAGATGGCTAGCTTGAGCGGGAGAAACGTCGCCGCTCCCGATTCGCGGCAGCGGCCCGGGCGCACATCGCGGCGCTGCACAGGAGAGAGAATGAGGCGCGCGCGCTCCGTCATTTTCATACCGCGGAACTACCGTGGTGCCCACAGCGGAGTATGCAGCTGTCACACCAACTGTCGTGCGCGCCGCTCCGTAGAAGATTCCTAGAGGAAAGGACGGGGGGAGCGTAGGAGAGGAGAGAGAGGGGCAGGGTACGTGCATGCGCTGTGGGGGGTGTGGGACGTGGGAGCCGCTCCCGTAGAGTAGAGGATTTCCTCGAGGAGAGAGGGGGGGGAGAGGACGCGCATGCGCTGTGGGGATATGGGACGCCGGAGCCGCTCCGTAGAGTAGAGGATTCTTAGAGGAGAGAACGCGCATGCGCTGTGATTATGTGGGACGCCGGAGCCGCTCCGTAGAGTATTCCAAGAGTAGAGGAAGGGGGTGAGCGTACGAGAGCACAGGGGAGGGGACGCGAATGCGCTGTGGGGGGGGTGTGGGACGCGGGGGGCCGCTCCGTAGAGTAGATGATTCCTAGAGGAGAGAAAGGGGGTGAGCGTAGGAGAGAGAGGGGGGAGGGGACGCGCATGCGTTGTGGTGGTGTGGGAAGGAGGGACGGACTAAGCCCCCTCCAAACACATGCAAGCAAGATCAAGGAATGGGGTCAACCTGGGCGACAAACACCACCTGCCTAGCCATTACTAAGCAGCCTCTCTGTGTTCTCGGCCATGACTCTGATTATTGTAGTAGGGTTGACAGCCTTTCAGATTACTACAGTGTTCTGGTTCGCATAATGGGTGCTTCCCTACTTCATGAAAGTGGCCGGACGCGGGACGCGGGACACGGGACGCGGGACGCGGGACGGGAGACGCGGGATGGACAGAGCCCCGAGCATAAGATGCTTCGCATCTAAAAACCGACTGCTCGCACTGCACAACCGTTCACTGGCCACCCCATATATATGGCACTGGATCTTGACCTGCAAGGTGGTGCCGGTGGGAGATTTCTCCTGTGCGTTGTTGAACAATAAAAATTCGCAGCGTGCGCGTTAACTAAAAGTGGACTGCGGGTCTCTGTGTCCAGTCGGAGTCTTCTGTCTCTCATTGCCCATTAGCAGCGATTGCCATGTTCCAGTAGGAAACACCGCTCCATCCCTGCGTGCTTTGCGCCTCCCCAGTTTTCTCTCCTGCGCAACGCTGCGATGAGCGCTAGCGTCAACGCCGCCGCCAGTGTGAGCGTTAGCGCCCGTTGCTTCACATCTACACATGGTTCCCTTTAGCGGGAGATGGTGTAATTTTTTAGGGGCGAAGCTCCTCTTAGTCTAACCTTGTCTAACCGGCATTATCTCGTGATAATGATGACGGTGACGATGATGACCATGAAGAATAAGCGCGTTCCAGACCACCTCTAGTTCCCATCGTGTGCACCGAGGAAGCAGAGCGTCCCGCAGGCGGTGTGGCCATCTATGTCAAGAAGAACACTGTAGTACAATAAGGCCGTCCACCACCACTACAGTCACTAGAGTCATGGTCGAGAGCATAGAGGGGCAGCTTAGCAATGGCTAGGCAGGTGGTGTCTGTCGCCCAGGTTGGCTCCAGGAGGAGGAGGAGAGAGTGGGAAAGGAAGAGACGCAATTTCTGCAGCCCTAGTTGGGAGCACGGCTCAGCGCCTGTAGGGGAATGGGGAGAGGGCATTAAAGATGTGGGAAAGAGAGGAGAAGAAGAGAGAAAGAAAAAAGAGAGAAATGGCGTCCGTGACCGAGGACGCGGCCGGTGGCTATTATAGCCAGTTGTCCAGTCCAGTGTCCCCAAGGAAGCGAAGAACCGCCTTGAAGACCTGGGTGTGGTGCCGTGCAGGGAAGAGGAGGTCCCTCTGTGTAGCCGCGGGCAGACCCTGGCGACGGAGTGTGGCGAGCAAGGTGGCTCGTTGTGGTTCAAGCGCGGGGCATACACACAACAGGTGATCAATGGTTTCGTCCGCCCCGCACGCCAGGGGACGAGGCTCTGCCAAGCCGATGACTCCGGGCCGCAGGCCAGGAGCAGCCGATGCGTAGACGCAGAAGCAGGGACCTCTCCCTGCCTGGTGAGACCCCGGTCAGGCAGCCGGGTCGGTGGTTCCATCCTGGCCACACGGTCGTCGGGGTGGCAGCGTAGTAGTAGCCGTCTCAATGTGAGCCTCGAAAAGTCGGAGGCGACCACGGCACACAGAGACGGTGGAGTGATGCGCTTCTTTCGTCAGTGCGTCTGCCTGCTCATTGCCCTGAATTGCCACATGAGATGGGACCCAGTGCAGAGAAACATCGACGCCACTGGCAAGGAGGGCATGCAGCTTGGTGACGAGCAGTTGCGTCCCGAAGCCTGCCCGTTCTGGTTTTGCCATGGCCAGCAACGCGGCTCTTGAGTCGCACACGAGAGCCACGGGGCACATTGGGGGGTCTGCCGCCAGGAGGTCAACTGCCAGGTGGAGACCGGCCGTCTCAGCGGCGGTAGAGCAGGCCGCAAAGGGGAGACGACAGGAGGCCATCCTACCAAGTGCTGGCAGGAAGCTGTGGCTGAGCCTGTGTCTGGGAGCCCCTCTCTCTCCTCTCCAACGCTCATCCCCTTTCTCTCTTCTAGGAATCCTCTACTGTACGGAGCGGCGTGCGCGTCCCCTCCCTCTCCTCTCTTACGCTCACCTCCTTTCTCTCTTCTAGGAATCCTCTACTCTACTGAGCGGCGTCCGCGTTCCACATCCCCACAGCGGATGTGCGTCCTCTCCTCCTCTCTCTCCTCTACGCTCACCCCTCTCTCCCCTCTAGGAATCCTCTACGGAGCCATATAAGAAGCCCTATCCCTCCACTTCACCGACCATAAAGCCGTTATAATGAATGGGGACCGGAAGCCACGTCTAGCTACCATTTACGAATAAATAAAATTTCTTGTATATATACACACAGTGTTTGTCACGTTCTTTGATGATGTACTGGACGAAAATTCACGGAAGATTCACAGTTTACCGATGAACCTCCAGAGCTTCGCCCACTCATCATCATTCACTCCGTGGATATGCTGTGATTTTTTTTCTGCTGCGCTTCAGTAGTTGGTAGAGCTTTCCTCTTCCTTTCTGGCCTTTGGTCGCGGCGTTGCGGTGGAAAGATACGATGGGCAGCCTTTAAGCAGCGTTGGTGCCGTGTTCGGAGCAAGTGACGGCTTCCCTCTCGGAATCCGCACTTCGTTGTCGTTTATAACGTGCGCATTGTCATGCAGAACTAAGTGCGGCTCAAAGCGATGTTCGTTCTGTTTCGGATGAAAGAATGGACCGTTGTGAACTTCGCGAGCGTATTTGAACTGGTGAGCCTAAAAAGGTCAGGGTGGGGAAGCGTAACTGCTAAACCTTTGCTGAACTTCGCATTGCGGCAAGTGCATTCAGGCCACACGCAGCCCAAAAGAACGAAGACTAGGCATGACTAGGCAAATTTGTGTACTAACCATGATTCCCATGCTGGCTGAAGCACCGTGTGTTGCAGCCCCGCAGACAGTAGCGCCAGAGTTCCCTCTAGAGTATTTATAGGAAACTCTATGATTCCCATGGTGGTACAACGCACCGCTGAACGAGCCCGCATAGACACTAGCGCCAGTAATAATACAGCGGACAGCGGACTTAGGCACTCTTAGGCACTCCAGGGTGATCATAGAAGCCTCGTTCATTGGCCAAGGGCAACTGCGTCAGCAAACCTTCGGTTGCGTTGACCCAGAAGGAACTAGCCTTTTTCGGATGCGTAGTACCGGTGCACTCCTTTGTTTGGCATTTGGTCTGCGCGCGTGTCTATCGTGCTTTTGTTTGGTTCCGATAAAAATCTTTTCTGTTTGACCTGGTGAAGCTAGTATGCCATTGTCGTGGCACTCACGTGATGCGTTTTGGAGACTTATATTGCATGTATGTTTTCATTAAACCTCAGTTGGAAGTCAGCGCTTGTCTCTGTGGTTCCTCTTTTCGTCCTTTGTTCGTCTTGCGCTGTGTATTATTAATGGATCACCAACTAGCCCAAACCCAAACCTTACTAGCGCCAGATTCCGCTCTAGGTATATTGTATGAAACCCTATGCCTCCTAGATTGTGCACGTAAATCTTCAAAGCCCTAATGCGCTTTCGCGTGCATTCGGGTTTAGATTGCAGATGGCGTCGCTGCTTTTTTTTTATGCACGACACGTTGACGCGTGCTACTGTGCTCAAGGGAGCGATGTTACACTGTGTGTACACTTGCCTGCCCCGTCGATGCAAGCCATGTCCCCGCAATCAGACTTCTTATGAAAGGGGAACTAGCACCGAACGAGGAAGGGGACGGTCTTGGCGAAGGAGCTAGGCCTCGCAACGTCAACGTCCAAGATTGTTCGGTTACGCGCACACCTGTCAACTCTCCGATTTGCACGGGTCACTCGAATTTTCAGCAAACCTCCCGAAAAAAAAAAGCCCACGCACCACCGGGATACAAAAAAGTCACCCACAAGGCGAAGCAATGAATGCGATAGCAACAAATTGGAATGTCCAAGCGACGAATGGCAAGCAGGTCGAAACGTGCAGCGCGCTGCTCACGCACACATGACGCACGAAAACAACACGCACAGGACGACAGAGAACTAACAACGTTCACAGCTGGACACTTAACGCGCTGCTCAAACAAAAACAATGCACGAAACGTATTCACAGGTACAGACGAGCGCGAACTAACAAGTGTCACAGTTACTTCGCTGTGTTTGAAAAGCGTGTTCTTTTCGCAAACGGGGGGACTTCCGCGAGCGAAGTGACCTTCGTGCGCCCGGTAACTACAACGCAATCTTTGCGGCGAAAGCCTCATTCTCCGCCACCGCGAGATAAGCGCGCGCGCGAACGGGCGTCTATCCGCCACGGTTCAAAGTGCGCGAGGGAGATGAGTGCGGGCGTCGCGACTAACGGGACGCCGAGCTAAGGCCCCTTCGAGCGCGCCCTTTGCGCCATCTCGCTGGTAATGCTGAAAACACGCTGAAAACTCGCTGTATATAAATAGCTCGCCGTTTCAACGTTGAAGGACGTGCGCTTTCGTGGCTCAGCGGTTAGCGCCGCGCGCTGCAGATCGGGAGATCCCTCGTTCGATGCCGCGCGTCGGAATCATTTTTCTGAATTATTTTTTTCTTTGTGGCTTTTATGAATATATACATACATATACATATACGGGACATGACGGCGACGGCGACGGCGAAAACCAGCCGAGAGTGTCCATATAATTGCTATCGCAATAAAAATAACAAAGAACAGCGGTTCTAAAATTTTCTGCCTTCATCCATTCGTGCAAAGCGCTCCTTACGTTACTTTGGCCGCAGTGCTCTACTGTAGTGCGGATAAGCATGATAAGATTAAGAAGGAGCTACAAGCTGTCAAGGGTCGATGCGCATCCGGTTCCGCGCACACGCCGTATATTTACGATCCCAAATATGATCGTTGACATGTGGAAAATTTACTGGCAATCATTCACAGCTGTTCACGGTGTTGCTGCGGCCCTAATAAAAAATCGGCAGATCCCAAGTACCATGGGAATCGATGTTATGCGAAGCATGCGGAGGTAAGGTGACTAGGTTGTAATTGTTTTAATAAAAGAGAAACGTTATGAAATTATCTGTGCGTACAAATTTTGTACGCACAGATATATGTTGAACAGTCGCATATATTTCATATAACCAGTTGTTTACAGATGCGTAATGATGCCAACAGAAGCATGGGTATTACCAACACCAGAAGCGGTAAGCTGATATGTAGCGCTTGTGATTGCGAAAATGGTAGCCCTGGATAGTGCTACGTAATCCAACTACAATGGATGGCGCTTAAGTATACGATTGACGTTAACCCGACATGACTCCTTCATCATAGAAGTACGTATGTAATGTTTTGAAAATTAGATAGCCAGCACTGCAAACAAAAGGGGCGTTTCACCAAGAGTACGCCTGCATTGGTTGTTTTCCCAAAGCAGTTTCGAGACCTGACGTGGCTCTGTGGTAGAATACTTGACTGCCACGCAGATTGCGTGGGTTCGATTCCTGCTGGGA
This sequence comes from Rhipicephalus appendiculatus, assembly GCA_030522465.1. Classification (NCBI taxonomy): domain Eukaryota; kingdom Metazoa; phylum Arthropoda; class Arachnida; order Ixodida; family Ixodidae; genus Rhipicephalus; species Rhipicephalus appendiculatus. Next base: position 31,425 of record JALIZH010012044.1, read on the forward strand.
CTCTGATTTCTATTTTTCGCATTCGTCGGGTCAACGCTGCCGTTGTCAATTTTTCTTAACGCTCTCGCAGTTAAATTACCAATGTCAGTCTTTGCCGTTCCTGGGTAGAAATAATTTTAACACGAAAGTGTTTTATGCCGGGGTCCACCAAGTTTTGAGTGACGTATTTCCGTCACGGAAATGACGTCGAAAAAATACGCATGATCAGAAGACAAAGAAAAAAGTTCCGTCAACGGGAGTCGAACCTACGACTTCTTGATCAGCGACAACAGATGCCGGGCACGCTATCCACTGCGCCACGGCCACATGCTGTGCAGGCTTTAAAAACAAGTCTTTTATATCTACCACTGTCCTGTCACATTGCTCTTGCTAAAGTGAAGTAATGCATTATGACCGTGAAATGCACGATTAGTTCCTTCAAAGCGTCGTTTCTACGCGTCCGTCCCATTCGGCGCGTTTCGAATAGAAAAAGTGCAGTTTTGTCGACGCGTTAACACACTGCCAGGTGGCGACCTTACCCCTAGCATCGGCGTCGCTCATAGCATCCGTCCATACAAAAATAGCTCTGGGACGCCCGAGTTTCCCGAGTGCTTCGCGTGGCCGTAACTCTGCGTTCCGAACTTAAGCCCACCCCGCAAAAAATCGCAGCCGGCCAATGGGGAAGACACGACGCGCGTTGCGTTTCCCTCTGGTCGGGCAGCGTTGTTCAATAACTCTAATATGCCGCGAGTAGGCGACCTTAGCACGAGTTCGGCGTCCAATCAGTGGTGCTCTTCTGGCTGTCACACCGCTTTCTATGATTCCGCTCTCACCGTACAGCTACCACAAGCATTATAGTGGCCTACATCTATGATCACAAGGGTTTGTTTAATCATTGATCATGAACGTCAGTCGTCGGGATACAGATGTACCACCAAGCGTCAACGTGGATGCATCCACGTTAAACGGTGCTGTAACTGTCGAGCACCAACATACGTTGTGCAAGCTCTCTTGTATCAATCTACTGTAAAAATTCAATTACTTCTGTAAGGACAGGTTTCACTTTCGTGTTATATACCGATTCCTATGACGGAGGGATCAGCCATGTTTTTTTTTTTCAAACATGTGTGGCTAATACCCGCATACTGCGGCCTGGTGTATACGGGTATGAGCAACACGCGTCTGTAGAAATGAGTTTGACAACGTACGCGACGGGTTTTTCGTTTTATTCAAATCACGACCAGCCAGACATATTCGTCAAATCCTCTTACCCTCCCATACTAACTTTGGTCGACCTCAAGTTAAGGAGGCGATGACGAGAGCACCCAGAAGTAGGCGGCCTAGATAGATAGATAGATAGATAGATAGATAGATAGATAGATAGATAGATAGATAGATAGATAGATAGATAGATAGATAGATAGATAGATAGATAGATAGATAGATAGATAGATAGATAGATAGATAGATAGATAGATAGATAGATAGATAGATAGATAGATAGATAGATAGATAGATAGATAGATAGATAGATAGATAGATAGGAACGCCAAAGTGCTTGCAGTACGCAAAGAAATACTTCGCATTTAAAATTTATCAAAACATAAGCCATCTTTCTGCTGTCGCAGTCGGACTTTTCGTGTTTTCTGGTGATACGAATTTCTATGTAGCAAAGCAGCGCAGTTCTGCAAACACAGTGACGCGTCCTGGGCAGCGATAAAATAAAGAGTGGCAAGTGTTCTGCGTCCTGCTCGCAGAGTTTAACAAGTCGCGCTCAGTGCGAAGCCAATGTCCGCTAAGTGAATGTCCGTCAATCATCCAAGTACGCAATGTTCACTTGTAAGCTAAGTGAAAGACGTCTGGAAGGGTAGCGCTAGTAGACATGGACTAATGGAAGGCACACAGACACACAGACGGAAGCGCTTTAGCAACGTCGTTCACAAAACGAGATGACACCTGGTAGAGTAAGTGAGCCTCAGAAACTTTAGATTGTTTGCTTTATTTTGTGAAAAGCTTACCGTTAGAGATCCTCCTGCCTGAGAATATTTGAGAGCATGATAACCTTCTACGGGAATTCTTTTTGCGTCGTCCGTTAGATTCAGCGCTGTCTCAGCTCCTCCAAACACGGATGCAATCTCCCAGGTTTTTCCTGCTGAAATTTTCAAATAATTATTCTTGCTTTTATTTCCCACCCGGATTTCATGAGAAGTACTGAAAAAATACAAAAATATTCAAAACTTTGAAACAAGTCTTCTAGCACAGAGCATTCACTAAAATATAGCAAAGCCGGGAGAACGCATGCTTAATTTCGGCATGCAATTTGTCGAAAACTCCATTTTACAGGACAAATATTTGCATTTTTACTTGCAGGAGTTATGCCATATCTGTGAAATCGGCGTCGTGGAGTATGCCCGTAGGGCGCCTCGATGCCAGCGTTCCTTCGTACGGGATAGTGACAGCGTCCTCTGTTTAACGCAATATGATAGAGGGCTCAATCTCACTTCAGACAGTGGTCCGCAGTGAAAAAAAAATAAAAATTCGCCATCTCCCGCTAAAGGGAAGCATGTGTGGATGCGAAGCAGCGGAGAGATGGATAGCTTGAGCGGGAATTTTATTGAAAGGATAAATGAGAATGTATAAGAGAAGACGGAGAATGTGGTGGTTGCGTGTTTATTTAGGGAACGTGTGCGATTCCTTGCGTCGGTGCACTTTGAAGACGACGGCCTTGTGATCGGTGAAGTGTAGCGTCAGGGGTTGCTTTTGAAGAGTTTTCATTGTGAAGTTTGCGAAGATGAGGTCTATGCACGTTCTCCTTATGGTTGTCGTCGGAAATGCGTCGCAACGAGTACACATCTATCATGTGGTGGACGAGCCAGTCGTTCGTGGTTATATCCCCGTTGAAGTCACCCGCAAGCACGAATGGCGTGTGGCTGTATGTACTGTGCCATTGCCTTCTCTAGGTAACGTTCGACATTCTCTCAAGAGTAGAGAATGGTGGTGAGTGTAGGAGAGGATAGGGGAGGGCACGCGCATGCGCTGTAGGGGGTGTGGGACGCGGGAGCCTCTCCGTAGAGTAGAGGATTCCTAGAGGAGAGTAAGGGGGGTGAGCACAGGAGAGAGAGAGGGAGGGGACGCGCATGCGCTGTGGTGGTGTGGGAAGGAGGGACGGACTAAGCCCCCTCCAAACACATGCAAGCAAGATCAAGGAATGCGATCAACCTGGGCGACAGACACCACCTGCCTAGCCATGGCTAAGCAGCCTCTCTGTGCTCTCGGCCATGACTCTGATGACTGTAGTAGTGGTTGACGGCCTTCATATTACTATAGTGTTCTGGTTCGCATAATGGGTGCTTCCCTACTTCACCAAAGTGGCCGGACGCGGGACGGGGGACGGGGGACGCGGGACGCGGGAGGGACGGACAGAGCCCCGAGCATAAGATGCTTCGCATCTAAAAAATTTTCCCATCTCCCGCTAAAGGGATCCCTGTGTGGATGCGAAGCAGCGGGGGAGATGGTTAGCTTGAGCGGGAGAAACGTCGCCGCTCCCGTTTCGCGGCAGCGGCCCGGGCGCTCATTGGGGCGCTGCAATGGAGAGAGAAACGCGCGCGCGCTCCGTCATATTCATACCGCGAGACTACCGCGGCGCCACCAGCGGAGAATGCAGCTGTCGCACCACCTGTCGTGCGCGCCGCTCTGTAGAGTAGAGGATTCCTACAGGAGAGAGAGAGAGGGCGAGCGTAGGAGAGGAGAGAAAGGGGGGAGGGGACGCGCATGCGCTGTGGGGGTGTGGGACGCGGGAAGGAGGGATGGACTAAGCCCCCACAAGCACATGCAAGCAAGATCAAGGAATGGAGTCAACCTGGGCGACAGACACCAACTGCCTAGCCATTGCTAAGCAGCCCCTCTGTGCTCCTGGCCATGACTCTGCTGACTGTCGTGGTGGTTGACGGCCTTATTGTACTACAGTGTTCTGGTTCGAATAGTGGGTGCTTCCCTACTTCATGAAAGTGGCCGGACGCGGGACGCGGGACGGACAAAGCCCCAAGCATAAGATGCTTCGCATCTAAAAATTTAGTCCCACCAGGGCGGAGACATAGAAGAGCGTTGGAGCACAGTGGGGGAGGGGGTGGGCAGTTTGAACAAAATGGAAGCTAAGATTGCCATTTAGAGGGCCTTTTGAGGTATCGCGGCCTGGGGACGCGAAAAAACCGCCAGGCCTGCGCGGAACGCGCAGTACAGTCACAGCGTAAGCTGAAAGATTATAGAGCCTTTATTAAGCACTCCTGGGGCAGCTGCTATAAGCACACTTGCATGGTGCCTACCCACCACGCCATATATCATCCTAATTTTCGTGTAGTGGGGAAGCGTCTATTATGCAATTATTCGTCATTTTTCGGAAACGCGCGGTATCCGATATGCACTTGTAACGCATTATGTGCACTTTGTTGATGCAGTGGCTGACGACGATGAAGAATTATGCCTGAGGATTTAGTAATGGGTGGTTGTGGTAAACAACTTTATTAAAAGCTCCGGCAAATTCGTGGCCTGGGCCTAGGCCACCCTCGAGGAGGACCGGAGACCCTGTCTCCTCGCCGCCTCACGGGCTTGCTGGATGGCCCACACTTGATCTTGGAGGTTGGAGCTGCGCAGCGCGGCCGTCCACCGCGCCGCACCTTCATCTGGGGAGACTGCATTTTTTTCGCATATAATCGCGCATTCCCAGAGAATGTACCTAAGCGATGCGTGAGTCCAGCCGCATGATTTGCAGGTATCATCTGGATAAATGTCTGGGTATATTCTCCTGAGATGAACGGGGTTGGGGAAGGTCTGGGTTTGCAATTGCCTCCAATCTACCGCTTCGGATCTGTTGAGTTTGGGGCTTGGTGGTGGATAAATACGCCTGGATTTTTGATAAAAATTTGTTATATCGCAGTACCGGGTCATTCTATCCCTCTCTGTGCAGCCCTCCGCTGGATGTCCATCCTCTGGAGAGGATCTCTCTACGCGGGCGCGGAACGTGAGACCTCGCGCTACGCGATGGACCTCCCCATTGAGGTTGGGTACGGGGATGTGGGGGGGGACGTGTGAGCTGGGAACCATATAACATGTCGTTCTTCCGTCTCTTCGGAGGTTATATAGTTCACGTTGGCGTTGAGGATAGCCGCGGCCTTTGGCGAAATTCTGCCTTGTGCATAATTTCTGACCGCCGTCTGCGAGTCACTTAGAATATATCGGCAACTGGGGCAAACGATAGCTAGGGCTATCGCCACTTCCGCTACCTCAGGGTTTCTGCCGCGCACACTACACGAGCTGACCAATTGTTTGTCAGTATTGAGGACTGCCACTGCGAAGGCACGTCGATCCGCGTATTCTGCCGCATCTACGAACAGCGCTTCCTTGTCCCTACCGAAGGCTTGTAGTAAAGACCTGGCTCTACTCTCTCTTCGACCCTGATTTAGTTCGGGATGCATGTTCTTGGGTATGTTAGCCACCTGGAGCTTCTCTCTGATCGGGCTGCGGAGGGATGTCTTGTCGCCGTGCTGCTTGTGATAGGCTATCCCGAGTTTGTCCAAGATGCTCCTGCCCGTTCGTGTCCTGGTTAGTCTCTCGAGTTGCGAGATTTGTTGTGCCTCTATTAGCTCTTCAAGCGTATTGTGCATGCCCAACTGTAGTAGAAGTTCCGTGTTTGTGCTATCTGGAAGGCCTAGCGCCATCTTGTGTGTTCGCCTAATTAGGGTGTTGAGCTTGGTCTTTTCAGCAGCGTACCAATTGTGGTAGGCGGCCACGTAGGTAATATGACTAATCACGAAGGAATGTATCAGTCTGACGACACTGGCCTCCTTCATGCCCCGATGTCTGTTGGTGATTCTTCTGATGAGCCTCATCGTGTTCGTGACCTTAGTCTCCAGATTCCTGATCGTTGCTCCGTTGGCACCGTTCGATTCTATTATAAGTCCGAGCACCCTAATCTGCTTGACCCTAGGTATTTCTTGTCCTTCTTTGGTGCGTACGCAAATTTCGTCGTACTCTGCTTGCCGGATGGAACACTTGGGGGGTCTTCCCTTTAGCGTCGGGCGGTATAGGAGAAGTTCGGATTTTTCTGGCGAGCAGACGAGACCGGTTCCTACGAGGTATTGTTCCACTGCGTCAACCGCGGTCTGTAGCCGCTGTTCGATTTCTCCGTCACTTCCTTCGCATACCCAAATCGTAATGTCGTCTGCGTATATGGCGTGATGTACTCCCTCTATGGCATTTAGGCGTTCGGGGAGGCCGATCATAACGAGATTGAAGAGCATCGGCGAGATGACGGAGCCTTGTGGGGTGCCGACGCTGCCAATGCTCCTGTCTTCGGATGCGAGTTTGCCCAGTGTTAAGAAGACACTCCTGTTTGTGAGAAAATCCTTAACGTAGTTGTACGTTCGGTTGCCTAGATTTAGTGCGGCTATCTTGCGTAGTATGGCTGCGTGAGCTGTGGTGTCGAAAGCTTTCTTGAGGTCTAATCCTAGGATGGCCCTGGTACCTCTTGTCTTGTTGTCGAGTATCTGGTGTTTGATTTGCAACATTGCATCCTGCGTGGAAAGATGAGCTCGAAACACGAGCATGCTGTCCGGGTACGCGTCGATGTCATCCAAATGTGCGTTGATACGATTGAGGAAGGCGTGTTCCATCAACTTTCCGATGCATGACGTAAGAGATATGGGGCGAAGGTTGGCAAGATTTGCAGGTTTGCCGGGCTTGGGGATCAGCACCATTTTTGCTCTTTTCCATTGATCAGGTATGGATCCTCGGGTCCAGCATTCGTTTATGTACTTGGTCAGTTCGGAAATGGTCTCGTTGTCCAAGTCACGAAGGACCTTGTTGGTTACGCCATCCGGTCCCGGGGCCGATTTTCTGTTGACCTTTTGCAGAGCCGCCCAGATTTCCGCCTCGTGAAAGTCCCTGTCCAGAGAGGGGTTGGGTTTTCCCGCGTATTCCACGTGTGGAATAGCCGGGTTCTCAGGGGCGTATCTGTCGCAGAGCTCGGAAAGGATTTCTTCCTCGTCCTTGGTGTGTGTGTGCATTATTCAGCGCATGGTTTCCCTTTGATTTTCCTTGTTCTTGGTGGGGTCTAGCAGGTGCCGGAGCAAACGCCACGTGTTACCGGTGCCAATCTGTCCGTCCATTATGTTGCAGATCTCGTCCCATTGCTGTTTACTAAGAGTTCTGCAGTGTTCTTCAATTTCTTTGTTGAGTAACGCAATGCGTTTCCTCAACTGCCTATTGTGTCTTTGCTTCTGCCACCTGGCCTGTAATGATCTTTTAGCCTCCCACATGTGCACCAGGCGGCTGTCTATCTTATCGACGGGAAGTTCTGGCGTCACTGTCTTTGTAACATCTTTGACGTCAGCCATAACTTTTTCGGCCCACTGTTCGATGTCCGTGATGGGCTCGTGAGTCATTGCGGCTCTATTCTGACGGAACTTATCCCAGTCGGTCCACTTGAACGTTTTGATGGTATCGCTTTCTAAAGTATCCGATAATTTGCTTTCGAGAATTCTGTGGTCGCTACCCAGGTCTTCGAACGTGTTTTTCCAACTGGATCCTCTCGTGTTCTTCACCAATGTTAGGTCGGGTGTGGTGTCTCTTGCCAGCCCGGTTCCCATTCTTGTGGGTGAGCTGGGGTCGGTGATGAGAGTCAGGCCTGTCTCCTGTATGTCTTGCCATAAAGCCTTGCCTTTGGCTCGCGTGTAGGCATAACCCCAAGCTCCATGCGGGGCGTTAAAGTCTCCCCCGACAAGCAGAGGGTGCGAGCCCGCAAGGTCAGCGGCCCTTCTAAATAGGGTTAGGAAGCGTTGTCGTATGTGCGCAGGGTTGCTGTATAGATTAAGAATAAACGAGTTGGATTGGCTCTTGCTTTTCGGTATAATTTCTACGAATACATGTTCAACTTGTGCTACTTTTATGTCATGACGAACGACCACTAAGCCTTTCCTGACCAAAGTAGTTACCGCGTGGTTCTCCCCAGAGGAGGGACCAATGGCTTGATAACCAGGAAGTTTGGCTAATTCGTGCGTCTCTTGTAACATTATTACGTCTGGTTTAGATTTGCTTTTAATGTGCTGTTGCAGGACAGGTTTTTTCGCGGCGTAGCTCCTGCAATTCCACTGCCAAATCATCAGCTCGCCTCGTTTACCACGTTTGCCTATTTTGGTCTGGTGGTGCTATGGAGGACTGCGGAGAGGTGGACTGAACGACCTCCGATACTGCCGCGGTGTTTGTAGCGGCGTTTTGAAATTGATTAGATGCGACCCCGATTGTGTGGGCCCCTGCGGAAGTAACTGGCTGGAGTTTTGCTACCCTGAGACTTAAGGTCGCTACGTTGTTTTCGAATTTGTCAAGTCTTGACATTATGGTCGAGATCGCCAACGTTAGGTTACCAATGGCTTCTGCTTGGTCTTTCAGTACACTTTGCATTTCCGTTAATTTCTGCCCTAGGTCAGTCAGTGGCGATCCGGTGTGGTTGAATCTTTTTTTTCAGTGGGTTCGGCAGCACGGTCGCGATGACACCAACTGGCCGCACGCCGCTATTCTTCGCGCAGCTACTCGTCATGGCCTGCTGCCCCTGTGGTGCTGTCATGACTGCTTCCGCGACGGTGACTGCTACCCGAGCTTACCGCTTCAGCGACGCGATGGCTGGTCCGCTGTCGTCTTTCCGGGAGGCCTCGTCTGCGCGTCTTGTCGGCGATACCATGAGTCTTCGTCCATGGGACCCTCCATCTACCCGACTTCCGTTTGACGACAATGCCGGTCAGTGTCTACGCCCCTCAAGGACCACGTTTGCAGGACTCAGCCCTGCATCCGACTCCGAGCGTCAACGACTGTGTCCGGTTCCTGCTGCCTCACCTGCGCGGCCTCCCTCGCTACTGCGCATGCTTCGTCCGGGACCACACACCCTCAACTTTTCTCCGCGTGACAGCATCTGTATAAACCACCGTGACATCATCGCTGCTTTCAGTGGGTTCGGCAGCACGGTCGCGATGACACCAACTGGGCGCACACCGCTATTCATTGCGCAGGTAACAAATCGTCTTTCTTTGTTCACTAAACCCACACGTTACCGTGGTCTTTTTGTGCTGCCGGGCCCACACGCAGCGTTTGCTATTCTTTGCGATGGTATGAATATCATTCAGAGTCTTTTGATACTGTCTGGCGATGTTGAACTAAACCCAGGACCTACCACTCGTGCCTCTGCCAGCGATGACCACTCTGATGTGTTAGCAGCCTTGCGTGAACTAAAAAGCGGCCAATCAACACTACTGAACGAAATAAAAAGTATTCGAGAAAAACAGGCTGATAACGATAAAATGCTTAAAGACATAAAAGAGGGACTTACGAAAATTGAAGGGGAGTGCCAGTCCCTGACGGCGATCAAAGCCGATGTAAAGTGTGTGTATGAGCTTGCAGAGGCAAACGCGCATCACATTGATCAGCTAACTGCTCGCGCAGATGACGCAGAAGACAGAGCGAGGCGAAATAACTTAGTGTTCTACGGAATAGAGGATGAGTCCAACGAAAGTTGGACAAAATCGGAGGAAAAGATTATTGGGTATTCAAGTGAGCACCTCAAGTTAACTATTGCTCCGAAAGATATAGAACGCGCGCACAGGCTTGGAACCTTTTCGCCTAATAAAACTAGACCACTTCTGGTAAAGTTCACCCATTTCAAAGATAAAGAAAAAGTGCTTACTTCTAGCAGAGATAACAAACACCCCAAGATAAATGTTGCACAAGATTTCTGTCCAGCTACTCGCCTAGCCAGAAAAAAAACTGGTCGAGTTCAAAAAAAACACAAAATTTCCCCAGCAGCCTTCGTCACAACAAGCTTGTAGCAGGGAAGAACACCTACGTGTATGACCCGGTTGGGCAACAGGTCGTTCTTCGCACCCCGTAGCAGTTAGCTAGTGGTTGCCCTAATGGTCCGAAGGACTATTTTTCGTTTCTTTTTACTAACATCAGGAGCGTATTACCAAAGCGTGATATCTTGGCCAGTTTAATTGACTCTTCAGATTCAAACGTTGTAGTGCTAACTGAAACGTGGTTAAACTCTTCTATCAACAACGTCGAAATATTCCCTTCTTACCCTGATTTCAGTATTTTCCGAACTGACCGTGATAACCGGCGTGGTGGCGGCGCGCTCATCGCTACTCACCGTGACCTTAGCTGCTTCCGAATCAATATACCTACCTCACTCGAAATGGTGTTTGTATGCTGTAAAGCCGCCCATCCCCACGTAATCTTAGGTGCATGCTATCGTCCGCCAGATTCCGACAGCACATTTATACCTATGTTTCATGACGCGCTAGAATCCCTAAAAACTCAGTTTCCTAATGCCACGGTTGTCTTATTCGGTGACTTTAATTTTCCGAACATAGATTGGTCTGACCTTGTCCTGGTCACATCGAAACAGAACATTGAAAGCAATTTTGTCGATACATGTTCAACGTTTGCTTTAACTCAAATTATTAATGCAACAACTAGGCAATCTAAACATTCAGCCAATATACTTGATCTCATATTAACAACCCATCCTGAGAGAATTACCTCGCTTTCATACCTTGACGGAATCAGCGACCATAAGGTTATTCATGGTTCCTTCCAATGTAGACTAAACCGGGCCGCGAAAGCAAGCAAAAAGCTCACCTTATACGATAAGGGCGACTACAATAATTTCAATAAAGAACTAACAAAATTCTGGCAGTTCCTAGTTAAAGATTTTAACAAGAGATCTGTCACAAAAAATTGGTTATTGTTTAAATCCAAAATGCATGAGCTGATCAGTACTTACATTCCAATAATCACAATTAGTGAACGTAGCAACTCCCGCTGGTTTAGTACTGAACTCAAGAGGCTCAAAAACAAAAAGAAGCGACAGTTTCACTCTGCAAAAAAAACACCAATAATCCTGTGGCGTGGCAAAAATACCAGGCCACAGCGAAACTATTCTGCTCTGCTGTCGATAAAGCGAAACGGCTCTTTAATGAAACCACCTTGCCAAATTTACTCCGCACTAACCCAAAACAGTTTTGGAGAGTGATTAACCCACAAAACGAAAGCAAATGCCTATCAATATTGGATGATACTGGGCAACCTATCGCGAATAACGAAGTAGCTGAAGCACTAAACCTTACCTTTTCTTCCGTCTTTACCAGAGAACCCATTGATAACCTCCCTGATGTCTCCCCCTAAACTACCCTACCATGCCAGATGTCATATTTTCACCTCAAGGCATCCAGAAGGTCATCGAATCGCTAAAACTTACATCATCCTGCGGCATCGATGGCATCAATGCTAAGGTGCTCAGAAACACCAAAGAAATCACCAGTGTTATTCTTTCTCATATTTTTCAGCAATCACTCTCATCCGGCATCGTTCCTCACGACTGGAAAGTGGGTAAGATCGTTCCGGTTCCAAAGCCAGGTTCATCTAGTTACCGGCCTATATCCCTAACCAGCATCTGTTCAAAAATAATGGAAGATATAATTCATTCACAAATTGCTAATTTCCTTACCTCAGTTAAATTTTTTTCACCCTAACCAACATGAATACCAAAAAGGACTCTCATGCGATACCCAGCTTGCGCTATTCATCCATGACTTAAGCGCTAGTGTTGACCTTAACATACCAGTTGACGCCATTTTTATAGATTTTGAGAAAGCCTTTGACAAAGTTCCCCACAACCGCCTACTACTAAAACTCTCTCAATTAAACCTTAGCCGACTTGTCTACAATTGGATTCAGGACTTTCTCACTAACCCCCAACAATTTGTAGGAGCTAACGATGCATCCTCATCTTTTTCTAACGTCATCTCCGGTGTGCCACAAGGTACAGTTCTAGGTCCCCTCCTCTTTTTAATTTACATCAATGACTTACCCGATAACATTTCATCTAACATTCGCCTCTTTGCTGACGACTGCGTAATATACCGACCCATTACTAACGTTTCAGATACAGTTACTCTCCAGCGTGACCTACTAAAACTTGGCGAGTGGTGCCGCAAATGGCTCATGGTTTTAAATACTAATAAAACTGCACTTGTTTCATTTCACAGACGCCAGAACTTTCCCACCACTAACTATAATATTAATGGCTCTACAGTTTCTTCCGTCAGCTGTATTAAATATCTCGGTGTTAACATCTCACAGAATCTAAACTGGTCTATTCATGTAAGTAAAATAGCTAACAATGCTAACAGAACTCTTGGTTACTTTCGTCGTAACTTACATCTTGCCCCTCCATCAGTCAAATTACTAGCCTACAAAACACTAATTCGCCCAAAACTAGAGTATGCATCCGCCATTTGGGACCCACCACAAAGTAACCTAAGTAAGTCCATCGAACTAGTTCAAAACCGCGCAGTTAGATTCATCTACTCAGATTACTCATATCACACCAGTGTTACTACCCTTAAATGTAATGCAGGTTTACCTAACCTAGACCTACGCCGTAAGATTTCTAGACTGTCCTTGTATCACAAAATGTATCATGTGTTTCATTATAACTCCCCCATTCAGCCAGCCCATCGTACTTCAGCCCGCACAAGTCACCACAAGGCCGTCTACCCACCTCCTGCTTGCACCACAGCCCATCATCATTCCTTTTTCGCCCAGGCAGCCAGGGACTGGAACGATCTTCCTTCAAGTGTCACCCATCATTCCAACACAGATAAATTTAGAAATGCCATTGAATCATTGTTTTATTAACTCTATACTGTTTGCCCACACCCTCATGTAAAGCCCTCTGTACGGAGCCTTTGAGGTATGTTAAATAAATAAATAAATAAATCAATGAACGACCCACTTGTTACACAATTCGCATTGTCTGACGCCTGGTTGTTACTTTGCGGTTTTAAAACACTTTACAGCACATGTTAACGCGATTCCTTACCCGACATGAAGCCTGCGTAGGGTCAGTTTGCAACGCAGGTTCAAGAGCGTATCTCTGAAACGGTGAAATGTATTGGAATATATGGCAAGATTTGATGGCATTATTTCCATGCGTTAAAGAAAACCTTTCCCCATCTCCCGCTAAAGGAAACCATGTGTGGATGCGAAGCAGCGGGGAGATAGCTGGCTTGAGCGGGAGAAACGTCGCCGCTCCCGTTTCGCGGCAGCGGCCCGGGCTCATCATCGCGGAGCTGCACAGGAGAGAGAATGAGGCGCGCGCGCTCCGTCATTTTCAAACCGCGGAACTACTGTGACCTCCCAGCGGAGTATGCAGCTGTCACACCACCTGTCGTGCGCGCCACTCCGTAGAGTAGAGGATTCCTAGAGGAGAGAACGGGGGGGGGCGTAGGAGAGGAGAGAGAGAGGGAGGGGACGCGCATGCGCTGTGGTGGTGTGGGACGCGGGCGCCGCTCCGTAGAGTACAGGATTTCTAGAGGAGAGAAAGCGGGGAGCGTAGGAGAGGAGAGAGCACCTGTCGTGTGCGCCGCTCCATAGAGTAGAGGACTCCTAGAGGAGAGGAGAGAGAGAGGGGGGGAGGGGACGCGCATGCGCTGTAGGACGCGGCCGCCGCTCCGTACAGTAGAGGATTTCCAGAGGAGAGAAAGGGGGGGAGCGTAGGAAAGGAGAGCGAAGTGGGGGAGGAGACGCGCATGCGCTCTGGGAGTGTGGGACGCGGGAAGGAGGGACGGACAAAGCCCCCGCAAGCACATGCAAACACGATCAAGGAATTGAGTCAACGGGACGCGGGCGCCGCTCCGTAGAGTAGATGATTCCTAGAGGAGAGAAAGGGGGGGAGCGTAGGAGAGGCGAGAGAGAGAGAGGGTGTGGGACGGACAAAGCCTTCGCAAGCACATGCAAGCAAGATCAAGGAATGGAGTCAACGTGGGCGACAGACACCACCGGTAGTGCGTGTTATTCTTTGCTTGCACCCACCACATGCCTAGCCATTGCTAAGCAGCCGCTCTGTGCTCTCGGCTATGACTGGTAACTGTGGTGGTGGTTGTAGGCCTTATTGTACTACAGTGTTGTGGTTCGCATAGTGTGTGCTTCCCTACTTCATGAAAGTGACCGGACGCGGGACGCCGAACGCGGGACGCGGGAGGGACGGACACAGCCCCGAGTATAAGATGCTTTGCATCTAAAAGAAAAAAAGCACCAGCGTAGCTCAGTGGTGGGCTGCCACGCAGAGGGCCTAGGTTCGATTCCCATTCTGTCATGGGCGTTTTTTATTTAGTTAGTTTTTTTCTTATTTCGCGCCATAGTGGTTATGGACACCGGCGGCGGCGGCGGACAACTACGGCGCAAAAACGGCCCTTTTTGTGATCTCATAACAGCTTTCGCTATAAAAGAGAGGTGACCAGCCATCATAACCCGACGAAACAAACTGCTTATGACAATTTGGCAGCGCAAACAGGAGAAAGAAGGTACGCAAACAAGCGCAGACTGACGCTTAGGTTTTTTCGTAGGAGAAATATATACAAGAAAACACGAGAGGAAAGAGGGTTACAAGGGGAAGGGTCAACCGATGTCCGGTGTCGTCAAGAAACGCAATCTCACAATCTAAAAGTGATACGGAGGGTGAACTGACACAAATATCAGTGTTCTTCTTTATAAAAGAAACAAAAACGTGGTTGATCCCCCCTAATATAGGAATCGGTATAACACACGAAAGTGAAACGTGTCTTCACAAAAGTGGTTCATTATTTATTGCACATTGATATATAAGGTGTATTGCTGTTTATTGGCTACCGCACCATTAGATGTCGACGCACCCAGGTCCTGGTGGCACATCTCCATAACGACAAACAATACCGGGATACACTTTCCGGGGACACTGCATTGCGCGCACGGAGCATCGCGCAAATCACACATGAACCACATGCATTCTGAAACCGTGCAAGGGAAACCGAACGGTTTTTCACTCAATCGTTTTGTGAACAGACGGTCCGCTGACGCGAAGGGTGCGTGATTTGCGGGTCGGCGACCGTCCTGTGGATGTTCACTCGCTCTTCCCATGTATTAGCGCGGCGCTTTGGACACTCCCCCTATTCTAGGTCACTCTATTGGAGATATATAAGGCGCGTCTGAAGGGCTGTCCGCAATGCGCCGATGGCACAGTAGGTTAAGCGCCCGCTTTCTATCGCCGCAAATCGAGAAGTCCTGGGTTCGATTCCCGGGTTTGGGATTTAAAAACAGCGCAAAATAGAGACAAGGGACTAAAGAAGAGACGACACGGTGCTGAACTCACAACTAAAATTTATTGGAAGGCACACACACATATATCAAGCAGCCGACCTAGTCACGTGGCACACCAAAGGCGTCTGCGCAGCAGAGCAAACAGGATACAAAAGAGACCTAATCATTGTGACAAGCAGCACGTGTCTAAACAACCGAAAAACAAAACACAAAAAACCAACAATCTTTCATACTGGCCAAAGAACATGCGTAACAGTCCAAAAGAAAACTAATAATCGCTTCAACATGGCAGCGCTGAACCCAGGTATCGAACCTCCTTTTCCCCGAGGGCCACAGACGGTTTACTTACGCACCTTTCCCCCTCCCTTTCAATGTAAAAAGCCTCCATCACTTCCCTGGTGCATTTGTCCCGATGGCCAAACAAACAAGTGGCTTCATTTGCCATAGGTTGGCAGCCACAGTCTCTACAATGTGCTGGCAAGTGTAAACCGCCAGAAGCCGTTAATGAGGTTAAGTGTTCTTTTAGTCTCACATGAATGCACCGCCCGGTTTGTCCTATATAACCCCCCCCCCCCCCGCATGATAATGGTAACTTATATACAACACATGATTTACACTGAACATATCTATTCTTTCTTTTCTCCTGACAGAACGAGCAGGCCTTGCATGAACCCGAACTTCTTCTATGCAAGCGGGAGCAAATAGAAGACATCTTATTGGGAGCGGACATCACAACACGTACCCCATACCTACTGGCCGCATTTTTTTAAGCAATGGGAAAACTTGTGCACGTAGGGTACCACAACCGGTCTCTTTTCATTGCGCATGCGCTCTGTTCTCCTACGCGTATCATTAACGCCCTTGACCCACTTGATTAGCTTTTGACAGCTCCTCAAGATTTCCGTATCAGGGTAGCCCGCCGACTTCAGCCTTTCTACTTGGCTCAGGAAAGATTCTTTTATCACATGCGTGCACGTTTTCTGGAGCGCAGCTCGCAGCGCAGCATAAATAATGCCGGACTTAACTATCTTCGAATGGCCTGAGGTGAACGGCAAGATACCCTTTACGGATCGGGGCTTGTACAACCAACACACATGTTCCTCGTAAAAGCGCAGTCTAATATCTAGAAACTGAAGCTCCCCTTTTTCAGGCAGCTCGTGAGTGAACTTTAGCCCATGCCCAGACTCCTTAAAAATGTTTAATACACCAGTTCTCGTGCTATGCTGACTGTCGGTTTTAATCACAATTAAAAAATCATCGACATACCGACAAATGTGGCAGTACAGGTTGTGCAACTTCTCGGCAACAGACCTGTCGACTTGACCCAGGAAAATATTACTTAAAACCGGTGCCACCCTAGATCCGATGCAAACCCCGGATTTTTCGATATAGATGCCCCCCTTTCCATTCCACAAACATAGACCGCAAGTAAAACGTTAGCAATTCTAAAAAGCTTTCCAAGGAAACGCCACAAGTTGTGAGTTCAGCGCCGTGTCGTCTCTTCATTAGTCCCTTGTCTCTATTTTGCGCTGTTTTTAAATCCCAAGCATGAACCACCAACTAGCCCAACTTTCGCTTCTACTTCATTGTTAAAAGCAGCGCAAAAAGACGAAACACAAGATGAAGGAGGACACAGGACATCTTTCTCCTTCATCTTGTGTTTCGTCTTTTTGCGCTGCTTTTAACAATGAAGTACAACCAACTCGCCCAGTTTTTTACGCTTTCGCTTCTAGTGCGATTCCCGGGTGTTCCAAATTTGCGTAACTTTTCTTTCTGAGGGGCTATTTTGTAAGCGTTCTATCTAGAACGGGGGAGGAATCGAACAAAAGGACGAGAGGAAGCCACGCGGGATCGGTCGAGGCTACTCTGACTGTCAAGACGTGAGAATAGCCACGGAATGTGCATCATTTCCCCCATGCGATCTATCGATAGAATGCATACAAAACGGTCTCCGGGCGACGTGGATTGGATTGAAACGTATGCGCTTGAGCCCGGAGAATCGAATTAGCCTGTTTTGCACCTGGCTTACCCACTCCCGCGCCGAAAATCACCTCCGAACGACTCATCAAATTGCGACACCACCTAGCGTCCACTCAAGACATTAACACACAGAAATTGTTGAAGTCCTCTCGCTCTGCAATCTCCAGCTTTGAAAAAACAATGCCTGTCAATATTGATGTTGAGCTGTATTAATGCTATATATTTTCATGCGTTGATAGCATTTCTGAGTTGTCTCAGCTTGCCTGTTGGCTTGTAGCGAGAGACGAGACGTGAGATGTCGTGAAGGCAGCCTACGTGGCCCTGCCGATCTCGCCACTTTATTAGGAACTGCCGAAGCGGAGCGACAGCGGCTGCCAGCGTCCAAAACCGCCAGGTCCCGTGAGCGCGTTCTGACTAGCGAGCTCAGCATGAGCTGCACGAGAGGCGCGGCGCGGTGGCTAGTAAAATGATGATGATGATAAAGGTTGATGATGATAGCGCTACAGATACTCCCCCCCCCCCCCCCCCCCCGCAGAAATGAACCCGGAATGAAAACAATGCGACCGTATATACAAGTGTGCAGGTCGCGAAACGAAGGGGTCCGTGAGCAGTCCAAGTCGTCAACATGAAAGGGCACAGGGTCTTCATGAATGCTCTGGTGGTCGGCACTGGGAGAAACGCAGAGGCCGAAGTAGACTGCAGGACGCTGGTATCGTACGCAGGCGGGTCTTCCGTTGACTTGATCGGGCCTTTCGATAGCGCAGCAGGTGACGCAACCTGGCCCAGCTGGCAGATGTGCCCGTTGACACAGTTGAGGGTGGGTGCACAAGAGGGGGGTAACGGGCGAAGGGTGCGAAACAACGACCATCGACGTGTAACTGCTGTGATGGGGCTTTCGTGTGCGTGCACAGCGCTGATGCTGGTGTCGGTACGTGGGCATCGTGACCGGAGCGGTGTCTGAAGATGGGTCGACTTGCCCGCTTACGTTGGTAGTGGGTGGGTAGTGGTGTCGTAGATGTCGGGTAGAGGGGAATGACCCTTGCGGCGTGTTGAAGGGCATGCCTGCATTCCAGTTACATGGCATCTGGTTCGCGGCCCCCCGTCAAGAAGTCGGCAGGAGGCATGTCACGGAGCCCAGCAAGAGCATGCTCTGGAGAAGGGTCAGTCGTCGCACCTGGACTCGTAGACGCACCTTCAGTAGTCGGCGCATGAGGGCTCGTGAGCAGGTAGGCATGTTCGATGGCTGCCCCTAAGGCAGGCGTGGCATGTGTGGTCTGCTCTGCCTTAAGCGAACCAGGCATGTCAGTCACAGTCGACATGTCCCTGAAGTTCGGCCGTAGTCGTTTAGGGGCGCGGACTTCTGCTGCGGTAGACGTCGAGGACGATGCTGGTCGCAGATGGCAAGAGGCGCACAGTGTCGAAGTTGATGAAAAATCAAGATCGATGGACAGCGTCGACGCCTCCGCGGCTGGTGGTCGAATAGCGGGCGGGACGGTGTCTGCGGCCGTAGCAGACTCCATGGCGTGCGGCGAGGTAGCCGGCGTAGAGTCTGTCACCGTCGAGTTGTCACGGGCCTTCGAGGTTGGGGAAGACGGGCGGGTGGCAGGCATGCGTGACGGACCCTCCTACTTTCGGGGACCCTCGGGGACGTCCTCGGGAATGTTGGTCAGAATAGGGGCGCATTCGACCTGGTCGTCATGGTCGAGCGAAGAAATGGGTGCTCCTGTGTCCGGACCCGAGGTAGAAGGAGTCGTAGTAGGGGAAGAAAAGTCGTGGTCATGGGAGGGCTGCGGGCCGGTTGGTACCACTCGCTGCGGCACAGGGGAAACCTGGGAATCGCGGGTCCCCAGAAGCGGGCGGTACGTGTAGCCGTAGCACGCGAGCACCGCAGCGCAAAGGTCGTCGTAAGGCTGCGGGCTGGAGCTCGACGCAGCAGCGAGACGACGCAGCTCTACCGGAAGGGCGTCCAGTAGGATGGCGTGCATCGTCGGCTGTTCCGTGACGCCATTGATCGCGAGAGTGGCGTCGAGCTGATAGAAGAACGCTCGGGGGTAGGCCGGGTGGAAAGGCTTCACTGGCGGGCAGAGTCGCGGAAGCATGGCAGCGGCCACTCGTCGAAGGGCGCGTCCTCCAGGTCACCACTTGTAGCGAGAGACGAGACGTGAGATGTCGTGAAGGCGGTCTACGTGGCCCTGCCGATCTCGCCACTTTATTAGGAACTGCCGAAGCGAAGCGACAGCGGCTGCCAGCGTTTAAAACCGCCAGGTCCCGTGAGCGCGTTCTGACTAGCTCGCACCTCGAGCTCAGCATGAGCTGAACGAGAGGCGCGGCGCGGTGGCTAGTAAAATTATGATGATGATGAAGGTTGATGATGATAGCGCTACAGGTTGTTTGCTCCCTCTCGTCCTTTTGTTCGATCCCTCTTCCGTTCTAGATGGAACACTTACAAAATACCGCCCCTAGTTTGTTTCTTTGTATTATGTTCGTTTACCTTTTAACAACGTCATATCCGTGACGGAAATACGTCGGTGAAGTCTTGGTGGACACCGGCATAAAACACTTTCGTGTTAAAAAGGCTTCAGCAATCTCCCTAGTCTTCGCGTCGTGATCGGCGTACAAAACAGATATGCGTGGAAATTCCGGTGCGCAACCACACTTTGCGCAATGGGCGGACAAGTGCAAACCTGGTGTAGACTTGGTGCAAACTGCGCTTGTTTGTGTACCTTCTCACTTTGTCTCGTTTGTCTGCGCTGCCAAGTTGTCATAATGAATCTATACCAACTAGCCCACCTATCAACTCTTCTTAAATAGACTGCGACTTTATTTGACGAAACCCAAATATACGTTTGGGAACAACAGTGCCACCGACGTCAGTCTGTGCATTAAAACCAACACTCACGACACAACATATCCTCCCCCTCTTAGCACTTGCAGTAGGTTAGTAAGCTGTTCGTGGGTCAGTACCGCAAGGTTATTAATAATAATAATAATAATAATAATAATAATAATAATAATAATAATAATAATCTTTATTGCTCATTTCATCAAAAAGTAGTACACATATCAGGCCTGCCAAAGCCACATAGGGCTTGAGCGGCAGTGCCTGGCAGCAGCGGAAAACAGCAGTCTTTGAAGTTAAACATTTGCTTATATGACAAAATGAAATAAAATAAAAACGGCACGGGAAAGAGAACAACCACTTCACTTACGACGATAAATAAATCATTCGCCTGAGAACCTTTTTTTTAATTTATGTTTAGTCCGGGTGCGCAGTACACTTGGAGGCAACTTATTGAAGTGCAGAGGAACGTAGCAGTCTCGTATTCTCTTTCCGTACCTTGTGTTACGCCTCGGTACTAGAAATGGGTCCTTGGGACGTAAACAACGTGGAGGAACATACTTGGTTTTGAAACTGTTGTTCCAAAAGTGCCTAAGCACTACACTTTCCATTAGTAAGTGAGTAAAGTCCGGCATACATAAGGTTTTAAAAACATCATTTTTGGCATTGAGGTTGAGGTCATAGCTAATGTTTTTTAACACATCACGAAGAATAGAGTTTACCCTCATTTGCCAGCGTGCCGCACAATGGCCATATACTGTTATGCCGTACCTTACTACACTATAACCCAAAGCATGTGCAACAAGTTTTCGAATAGAGAGAGGCATCAAATATCTCAAATTGTACAGCATGCACGATACACCATTGTACACATTGGTAGATTAACATTGTACACATACACATTGGTAGATTAACAACTCGCGCGTTCATTCGGTCCATAAAAAAGTGAGACTTTCACCGCAAGGGCGAAGCAATGAATGCAATAGTAAGAAATTCGAATGTCACACGAAGATCGACCAGCAGCTCCCGCTGGTACTTGCAGCTTCCCGCTGAAACATAAAGAAGGACGCTCGAAAAGGACGCGCAGGTATACACAGGACAAGCGTGAACAAACAAATGTCACAGTTGTTACGCCTTTGTGTTTGAGCGACGCGCTAAAAGTGTGGGCAACACAGAACCCGACGCTCTTAGATATTTCTTCTTTAAAATTGAAGGACACTTTGTACATTCCAAAGTGTGTTCGGCGAAAGCGTGTGGCCATTCCACTGATTATGCCATGTCTTTTTTTTCTTTTACACTCTCAGTGGCATAAGACACAAACCTAATGGGTGCTTGTTTTCTTCTTTAATTTTTTTTTACCGCGAATCGCAGCGAGACGCGAGACTCATCTTCCTCCGTTCGCATGCGTTAGTATTTTCTCGCGCTTTGCGCATCGTGCAAACGCCATCCGCGTTCCAGCTCTTAAGTTGACGGACCCTTTGTAAATTGGAATTCGCCTTAAAGATTACACCATCCACCGCTAAAGGGAACCATGTGTAGATGCGAAGCAGCGGGTGCTAACGCTTACACTGGCGGCGGCGTTGACGCTGGCGATCATCGCAGCGTTGCACAGGAGAGAAATCTGGGGGGCGCAAAGCACGCAGTGATGGACGGGTGTTTCCTACTGGAACATCCCAATCGCTGCTAATGGGCAATGAGAGACAGAAGACTCGGACTGCACACAGACACCCGCAGTCCGCTTTTAGTTAACGCGCACGCTGCGAATTTTTCATCGTTCGACAACGCACAGGAGAAATCTCCCACCGGCACCACCTTGCAGGTCAAGATCCATTGCCATATACAGGGTGTCCCAGCTATCTTTAGCCAAGGGTTTAAAAATAGAATTATTTGAGGCAGGCGAGTGAAGTCAGTTGAATATTGCTTACAGCCATCTTGCGCACTACAGGCAATTTTTTGTTTCGTAATTAACTAATTTGTTAATTATGATTAATTTACTAACTTGATAAATATTGACTTTACGCAAGAAATGAGAGTTGCAAAGTACGAGAGCGTCTTCAGAAATCCCCATTGCATTATTTGCGATAAAGAAAGCTTTACGCGTACCATTTTTTCCGTGCTGCAAAGAAAGCCCGCGAAATACAAAAAATACCACGTGACTAGCGCATTCGCGCGCCGCGACCGTGCTGCTTTCAGCCGTGGTTTGAGAGAACAAAATCAGCCGCTGCCGCAATTCGCCGGCTCCGTTGCAGTGGCAGGCCGATAAGTTTACGGCGGTTTCTTGGCCCATTGCCAGCCATTCGGCGCGCGTGACTGTGAAAGTTCTAGCGAGCGCGGGCGAAGAAACCACCGTCAACTTATCGGCCTACTGCTGAAATGGAGCCAGCGGATCGTCGCCGCAACTGATTTTGTTCGCTCAGACCACGGCTGAAAGCAGCACGATCGCGGCTCGCGAATGCGCTAGTCACGTGGTATTTTTTGTATTTCGCGGGCTTTCTTTGCAGCACGGAAAAAATGGAGTACGCGTAAAACTTTCTTTATGGCAAATAATGCAATGGGGATTTCTGAAGACGCTCTCGTACTTTGCAACTCTCATTTCTTGAGTAAAGTCATTATTTATCAAGTTAAAAAATTAATCATAATTAACAAATGAGTTAATTACGAAACAAAAAATTGCCTGTAGTGCGCAAGATGGCTGTAAGCAATATTCAACTGACTTCACTCGCCTGCCTCCAAATAATTATTATTTTTAAACTCTTGGCTAAAGATAGCTGGGACACCGTATATGGGGTGGCCAAGTAAACGTTGCAGCGAGCAGTCGGTTTTTTGAACCAAGAAACTCGCTAGCAGACGCTGCCTGCGTCGGCGTTGCGTGGCGAGTGGGCGAGCGTAGGAGAGGAGAGAGGGGGGAGGAGACGCGCATGCGCATTTGGGGTGTTGTTGCTGCGGGGGGAGGGGGATGCCTAGAGGAGAGAGATGGGGGAGGGGACGCGCATGCGCAGTGAGGGTGTAGACGCCGCGGGGAGGGATGCCCTAGAGGAGAGAGGGGGAAGCGTAGGAGAGGAGAGGGAGGGGGCAGGGGACGCGCATGCGCAATGGGGGGTGTAAGCGCCGCGGGACGTATGCCTAGAGGAGAGGGGGAGGGTAGGAGAGAGAGGGGGAGGGGGACGCGCATGCGCAATGGATGTGTAAACGCCGCGGGCGGGAGGGATACCGAGAGGAGAGAGAGGGAAGCGCAGGAGAGGAGGTGCGTGAGGAGGGTTTGCGCATGTGCAGTAAGGGTGGTCAGGACGCACACCACCAGCACTACCGCCGGACGGACGGACGGACGGACGGACGGACGCTGGACGGACACCGGACGGATGGACACCGGACAGACGGACACCGGACGGACGTGAGCATGAGACATTAAAGGCTTTCGCCTTAAAAGTGCGGCGCGCGGAATGACCCCTCTGCGTCTCCTGCCGCGCGGTGGCATCTGCCGCAAGGTGTGGGCCACAGGTAAGAATAGACAGGAGGGGAATGGAATTGAAAAACTTTATTTTTTGTCCTGCAGGACGCGCTTAGCGCGTAGCGGGCGTCTCCCACGTAAGGGACCGACAGGGGAATACCTGGCGGCCGCTTCGTGGGCCTGCTGAACGGCCCATTGCTGGTCGGCGAGAAGTGAGCTCTTGAGGGACCTCTCGCACTTGTCTGAGGTGGAGTCGGGAGGAGCGTTTCTACACTCCCCAGAGCATGTGTGCAAGTGTCGCCGTGTGTCCGCACGAGGGGCACGTGTCGCTGGGGTACGCGTCGGGATAGAAAACGTGAAGCTTGACGGGGTTTGGGTACGTGTGCTTTAGTAGTAAGCGTAGGGTTAGCGCCTGCGCTCTGTTAAGTTTGGGATGTGGGGGGCGGAAAAATGCGGCGTTCAAGGTAAAAGTGTTTTGTGATGTCGTTGTACGTAATGGGTGCATCCCGATTGTTCTCTAACTAGCGAGATGCGGTTGCCCTGTGGCGGCGCGGTCGGTGAGTGCGCGCGCTGCGTCGTGGAGGGGTGGAGGGGAAACTCGGCGGCGTTCCGCGCCGCGATAGTGTCACCCCGAAGAGCGGCGGCGGACGTCGTGACAGCGCCACCTACAGAACCACGGCCGAACTGCCGCGTCTGAGCGGCAGACGCGGGAAGCGTCGAGCCCCTCTTGTCGTCTGCTTGCGCGCCGCTGCTTGTTGCTTGAGCGTCACCCTTGCATATCATGGGACTGTCAAGAATCGCGAGAGCGGTTCGTTTTAATTTATTCACCAATCCGTCCGTGCTTTCCGAACGTTTTTTTAGTTTTGTTCAATTTATTCACTTTCGCATGCTAGGGCAAAAGGTTTATTTGTGTGAAATTGGCGTGCTATATGCGCTCATAACGAAACAAATGCCGTGGAGACTGCCTGCAGAAGCGTGAATAACGGGGGTTGATGCATTGCCTGCTCACCATTTTTGCTGGGGAAATGCTTTTCGGAGACGTAGTCGCATACTGTGACATCGCGATCCACCCGGCCTATAGATCTCGCCCATTCCTGCAAGCGTTCAGGGTCAGCTGGAGCTTTGAAGGTGCGAACTTTGTCAGCGCAGGACTTATATCCTCTGTTGCAGTTCGGGACAAAGCATCGGCGCCCAATGTCGACTATCAGCGACCCCTTACACAGTCAACATACATCGCGAGTCAGCAGCGGAAGAACTGCCGAACTCACGACGTGTTGATTCTCGAAGCCAACACCACCGTTGTTTCGTCTGTTCACGTCTGCCCAAACGTAATGCAGAAGTGTGATTAAATTTTCTATCCCCGCGCACCAGTTCTATACCGCATGCTCTGATCAGCATTTTTAAGGGGCATGTTAATAATCTTGAACAAACTGTCGTCTTTCGTTATGTCGAAAAATTTACGAAACACCAAGCCACACCATTAGGCGGTTTTCTATATGTGCCTGTTATGATTTCGGGTCGTCTGCTTTCTGAAGTGTGCCGGTTTGTTCCTCTCATTGTCGTCTTAAGAGCATCTGATACAAAATATGAAGAGTAAAAAAGATTGGCACTAAGATGCTTTACTCGGCTTTCATTTTCTTAGCGCGAACCTTTGAGCCGAAAAACTATTTACGCAAAAGAAACACATGACAACGCAGCGCAAGCGGCCAGTGGAAGATGTAGCAGACGACGCTCGGGCGCCGTCGGAGAGCACGCGCTCGCCCTCTCCTACCGCGGCAGAAAACGAATAGTTCCGCGCGTCGCCGCGAGGATCGCTGCGCGCACGTTCACCATAGGGTTCCTCGATGCGCGCGCCCCCTTGCGGCGGCGGAGGAGCGCGCGCATCGAGGAACCCATGGAGGAAGGAATATAC